>OY748303.1:1722514-1904713 GCA_963556515.1 Nudaria mundana | reverse complement strand
GGCCATCGCAGAGGACCCGCATTCGGCGTTCGTTCAGAAAGCTGGCCATCCAGCTGCACAGTTGAGGAGGTAGACCATATGACGGAAGCTTGGAAAGGAGCGAAGCTTGCCAGACTCTATCGAAGGCTTTGGCGATGTCCAGGCTAATCGCCAAGGACTCGCCGTGCCTTTCCATAGCCTCACCCCAGACATGCGTTACGAATGCCAGAAGATCACCCGTTGATCGTTTTGGCCTGAAGCCGTATTGCCGATCATTTAGTAGCGAGTGATCTTCGAGATATCGCATGAGCTGCTTGTTGATGAGGAGCTCAAACACCCTGGATCAGACCGATCCCCTTTCTTGGGGATCGGTTGTACGTTCGCCTCTTTCCAGACCTGACATTTGTAGTGCCATAGTCGTCGTGACATTTGTACAGCACGTGCAGGAGGTGATACCTTCATGCCAGCGTGAACAACACAGTGGTCGGAAATACCCAATGGGGCTCCTACCGAAACACTTTACTGGGCTGGGCGACTCGTCAGCAGTAAATCCAGCAGAGCGGGCGCGTGATCTGACCTGTCTGGTATCCGGGTGATCCCGCATACCATCTGGGTCAGACCGTGGGAGAGAGCGAACGCATGGGCGGCCCTACCCGCATGATCAGTCTTGAGGGACCCCAGCCATTCAATGTGATGGCCATTGAAGTCCCCCAGAAATACTAGGTCAGCGTTCGGGAACCGCACCTGCGCTTCATCAGCCATCTCGCTGCGGTACTGGAAGAGCTTTGTTGTCTCAGAATCCCCTGTGTGGGAACGGTAGACGCACACATAGATCTGGCTCATAGAGCCATGGTCTACGTGCAGCCAAAGGACAGAATTGGAGGGGTTCTCTAGGCAGCGCAACCGGCGCGGGCGGCAGCAAACATCCACCCTAACGAACACGCACACCCCGGCTTTGTCTCGAAATTGTTCCTCGATGACATAGCCGGGGTAACACAGGTAAGACATGTCGTCAGGGCGGCGTATTTGTGTCTCCGTGAGGAATATCATAGCGGGCCGTGCCGTCTCAAGGTGATGGTGGACGGCATCGAGGTTCGCATGGAGTCCACGGACGTTAGTGAACTCCACCTCGAAAAGTGAAGTCGTGGGGTTTCCTAGGGCCGCTGTGTAACGTTTACTTTTTTTTGTTGCACTGCCATTGTAGATTTTGAAGACGAAGAAGCGTGAAGACAGGGCGACATCTGGTGCAGCAGTAAGTGACAAAGCGCAGGGGCTAGCTTTGTCTAGAACCGTGTGGTTAGGTCGGAGCCGACTCGCCGGACGGAAGGGCTCCCAAAACCCCCTGATGCAAGGCCGTCGCTACCCCACACCGGTTACCACCCGGAGCGGCGATCCCACATCAGGATTATGCGCAACATGTGGGGCAGCCTCCTGGGGTGGTTGGTCCCAGGCGGGCCCCATGACTGTGTTGCGGGCGGCCGCGGCAACGCCGTTGCTAAGGGTCTCCCTGGCCGGCGAGTCGACCCACACCACCCACACTAGACTCCGTTTCGCCCCCACTGGTCCCATGCCTGCTGCACCATACATCGCCCCGGGCCCGGCGGTGCAGCTGCTGAACCCCTAACGCAACTCAGCCTGGGCTGGGTTACTTGGGGGGCTTTAGCACAGCTGCACGGTGGTACCCCCTCGGACCAACACTGTTGTACCACCTGGTACCCATGTAGGGGCCGAAGTCACTCCATAGGTACCATAAATTAACGAGCCTCGTCCGTTGATCAGCAGCTGCGCCACTAGCAGGTGAGGTCGCTGGGGCTCTAAAGATGTTGGTAGAGCCCCTTTGCACCCAAAAAAAATTATGTGCCCGTAGTTTCGCTAGTTTCACGCAACAATAGCAGATCAATACCTAACCATTATTTAAGTACGAACTTAAATTTAAATGAATAAATATGTCAGGAATCGTCCTACTAGATGGCGTTGTGTGAATCGTCACACAACGCTATTTAGTCTCAACTAAGCAGAGCTATTAGATAAACTGATATAAATAAGTATTTATATCAGTTTATCTAATAACTCTACACTACATTTACTGTACATTTTTGTACATGTTACATGTGTTACATGTTGTACATTTTTTTTTTGTAAATACACACATATTATGTATAGGAAACATTCAGTCTTCGGTACAAATGTCTGTCTTCACACAGTTTCGGGAATCGAACCCGAGACACCCGAGCACCGAAGCAGTCATTTCAATAGATGTTACAATGCAGTCTGGGTAATTATTTATGGTTAAATTATGTTTTCATTTTATAAAAAATAAAAACACAAAAAAACTTGTACAGTAAGTTCTATTTTTAACAAAAAGTTCGAATAATAATGAAGTTTTTTTCCAGAGGCCGTCCTAGTTCTGAGTAAAAAGGAGCGTTGCAGCAACACTGTTGGATGCAAATTGAATGCACAACTTGGAAGTGCTCTGAACAATCGTATCGGACATGTAGAGCTTAGTATAAATAGACTGGAAATTGTTGGGAATTTACAAAAAAAGATTTTAATATTTGCAGTCAGGTGGCTCAGCCATTGCAATTTTCTTTTCTTGACCGCTGTTATTGCAGCCACCGCAGCCACCGAAAATTAGACACAAAACCTTTTACGTTATCACATGCCACAACTTCAAGCTCTAATCATCATACATCTACTGTACATACAAATCAACACACACATACACGAACGAATCCATACTTTAATATTTTACACTCTTGACATAACGTTAAGATAAATCAATAATTGTACGTACCTTTAATGTGCCCATGTTTTAATAATAGTGTCTGAAATTGTGACACTTTTATATTGTAAAAGAGCACTATCTCCCATGATGGCCTAGTATGAGTTTCAGTATCTAAACTGATTGTAATAAAATTATGAACTATAAATTAAGAAACATTTCTGTAAAGTACTACTCTTGTCAATAAACAATTGTATTATTATGTTTATTTCTTTTAAATTCTTAACCTATAAATTTTTACAATATTTCTATAAAAAAGATACATTAAAATCATATAAAAATTTGTAGGACAGACCATCACCAGTAGCGAAGCAGGTCTCAAACTACCGACGGTAAAGGTCACAGACTGAGAAACTTCCTAACGATGCGTGCCGTGTCAAGGATGACAGATGATTCAGATACAGAAGGCTGTCATCCAACAGTCTCTTGATCCAACAGTCTAGCGAGAGTCTCTTGAGATTTTGATCGAGACTCTTCGCTATTAGTCCGTTTGCCGAAACGACGATCGGGACAATGATAGTCAAGAAGAATCAAGAATCAATTTCATTTATTCAGTTTAGGCACATAAAGAGCACATATGAATGTCAAAATTTTACAATTTTGTCAAGTAATATTATAAAAATACTAAATTAAGTAAATACATAAATAACCATTAGAAAATGATTCTTTCGCTGGTTCGGTAATTTGGTTCTCCTGAGAAGAGACCAGCAAGAAACTCAGGTAGATTATCCATTTTCTTTTTTAATATTGTTTTGTTTACATTGTTACAATTAGTTTCTATTGTATTATACGAGTGGCCAACAACAGAAGATTAGGGTGACCATGCATTTTTATCATTAAGATATTCGTCTACATTATAGTAGCCTTTCATCATCAAACATTTTTTAACTACTATTTTAAACTTATTAAGAGGCATGTCAACCAAATCCTGAGGAATTTTATTATAAATTTTTATACATTTGCCAACAAACGAATTACCAACTTTATGAAGTCTAATTTTTGTCATTGCCAATTTATTTTTATTTCTTGTATTAAAATTATGGTTATCGGATTTTTTTTTGAATAGATCTATGTTCTTCCGTACATATAAGATGTTGTCGTAAACATATTGAGAAGCAACTGTTAAAATATTAATTTCTTTAAATAATTCTTTCAGCGAGTCACGGGGTCCGAGTCTATAGATTGCTCGTATAGCTCGTTTCTGTAATATGAATATTGTCTCAATATCGGCAGCTGAGCCCCACAGCAGCAGACCATATGACATAACGCTATGAAAGTAGCTAAAATAAACTAATCGTGCCGTTTTTTCGTCAGTCAGAGACCTTATCTTTCTAACCGCATAGGCAGCTGAGCTAAGTCTTCCTGCCAAGGCTGTGATATGAAGACCCCATTGTAGTTTACTATCTAGAGTTATCCCAAGAAAAACTGTGGTATTGACTATTTGAACTAATTCATTATTCATAGTAATATGAGTATCCACCTGTCTAACATTGGGCATAGTAAATTTTACACATTTTTTTTTCTTCGCATTGAGCAGCAAGTTGTTACTTGTGAACCAATGCAATATTTCCGAAAGGGTATTATTTACATCGTCAAGTGCTACTTTTTGTCTATCACTTTTAAAAATTAATGATGTGTCATCAGCAAATAATACTATCTCACAAAGATTTTTAGTGAAATAAGGAAGATCGTTTACGTATATTAAGAATAAAAGGGGTCCTAATATAGAGCCCTGGGGTACTCCCATGACTAATGAGGCGCCAGAAGAGTCGGTGCCATTAATGTTTACTTTTTGTACTCTACCAGTGAGGTTAGACTCGAGTAAGCCAAGTGAGCTGTTCGAAACACCATAATAACCTAATTTTAGTAGCAAAGTCCCATGATCAACACAATCAAAAGCTTTTGATAGATCACAAAATATACCAATAGCATCCTGCTTTTCCTCCCAAGCATCAAATATATGTTTCACAAGTGCAACTCCTGCATCCGTTGTGTTCCTGCCTTTAGTGAAACCAAACTGTTTGTTATGAAGTAACTTATTGTCTGTAAAATGTGAAAGCAATTGATTAAATATTATTTTTTCAAAAATTTTACTGAGGGATGGGAGTATGGAAATAGGTCGAAAATTTGAAGGATCACTTTTGTCTCCTGCTTTAAATAAAGGATTGATTTTACTGTACTTCATAAGATGAGGAAACTGATTTTCATCTATACATTTATTGAATATGAATGCAAGGTGAGGTGCTATAGCGGGCACTATTGATTTTATTATATTAGTTGAAATGCCCCAAAGATCCTCGGTATTTTTTATATTTAGTTGTTTAAAAGTTTTAAGTATAGTGACAGAGTCAATATACTGAAAATCAAAGTTAATTCTACATTTATCAACACTAGATTTAAGAAGAGAATTGGCTACGTTTTTTGACGAATTTAACTTATTTGTAGTGGTGATTGGAACATTTGTGAAGAAAGATTCAAATGCATTGGCCACTTCAGAATCAGTTTTAATATGTTTATCATCTATTTTTAACTCGAAGGATCGATCACGTGACTTTGCTTTACAAGTTTCTTTGTTAATAACATTCCATATTGCCTTCGTTTTATTATCAGATTTTTCAATTTTAGCCCGTATATAATTAGATTTAGCTGTTGAACATACTTTTTTGAATAGTTTGGAGTACTTTTTAATCTGTTCAATTACTTGTGGCTCATTAGTAGATGCCTTTGTCTCGTATAATTCATATAATTTCCTTCTACTTTTATAGATTCCAGGCGTAGCCCAATCACTAAATTTTATTTTAAATTGATTTACATTTATTGTTTTTTTAGTGAAAATGTTATCACATTCGTATTTGATTACTCCGAACAAATCTCCGTAATGATCTTTCGGGTGTTTATCATTATTCAACTCCAAAAGAGGTACTTTATTCTTAATGTTTTTTTTTAATTTTTCTAATCTATAAGTTGTGATTGGTCTACAAACAATATTTTTTGATAATGGAACATGTTGGAACTTAAATCTAGCTAACTGACCTGCATGATCTGAATTTACAAAATGTATTATAGATTTCTCATCTACATCGCTGTTAGAAAAAATATTATCTAAGCAGGTAGCTGATGTGGCTGTGGTGCGTGTTGGTTCACAAAAAAGATTTTGTAAGTTAAAAGATTTAAAAAGGTTGAGGAACCTTAGCGCGTTCTGAGAGTTTTCTAAAATATTAATATTAAAATCGCCACATACAACTATAGTCTTCTTACATTTACATACCTTTTTTAAGGCTTCCTCCATAATGGACTCAAACAGGTAGTAATCTCCAGAAGGAGGTCTATAGACGCTAATAATAATATATTGTTCTAGCTCTGCACATGATAGTTCAATATTTCGCTCACTTGTGAGTGCTACTACGTCTTTTCGGTCTTTTGATTTTAATTTGTCATTAATTAAAATGAGAGACCCACCTCTTATAGCGGAATCTCTAGTAAACGCACTAATGATTTTATAATTATCAATATTAACTAAGAGTTCATGTTTTTTTAACCAGTGTTCAGTTAAACAAAGTACATGGATACGTTTTTCATTTAAAAATAATTCTAGTTCTAACTCTTTGCCAGAAAAGCCTTCAATATTTTGATGAATTATATTCATGAACATAGACTTTTCCTTTGTCCTTAAATTTAATTTGCTAGGGATTTCCTCTATTGTCCTACAACTAAGTTTAAATTATTGTCACCCTTTTCAGGAACAGATTCCAAGGTCACAAGACAAACATTGTCACTTTTCTGCTCAATAAAAGCAGATTGTTTAGCCAAGTTTTTGGCTGAATAACTAATAAAATATGATAGCGAAGATGCTATCTGTCTCCTAAAATATCTATTCAAATAGAATTTATCTTCCGTCAATAACAATTTATTTTCTAAATACATGTTAATGTCAATCAGATGGAATTGGATTTTATTTGGATTATGAAATGTCAATGTATGTATTGTTTGATTTAGCTTATATCTAAGATTGTTTTCGGCCTGTGACAAGCCACGGCTATAAGGAAGTGTGAATAAAATAATGTTTTTAACATCTAATAAGCTCAGTAATTCTAAACAGTTTACAATTGCATTTCTGTCTGCATTTCCCCTATCTCCCACCAAAATTAAAAGTGTACAGTTGCTGTTTAAATTACAATTTTTAATTTTTTTTATAATGTTACAGTAAGTTAATCCCGGCATACAATAGTTAGTAACATTTTGTTCTAAATATGAACTAAGTAACTGGCCCATTGATTTCCCTAATTCATCACAAAACATCACTATTTCAGATTTAATCATATTTCGTTTGGTGAAGGAACTACTGGGTTTCTTGTTTGACTCAAGTGAAGGGCTTATGTTTGAAGTCAGCGAGGACTTACAGACCGGCTCAGGACTAATTAAATGGTTGTTTGATGTCAATGTGGAATTTGGACTCATAAGCTTCTTCATGGCCAGAATGTATTCCTGATACTCACTTTTAACATTACAATACCTGTCAGTCATTATGTCTAGTGAATTTTTTAAATTATTAATTTCTGATTCTAACTTTAAAATATTGTTATTATGATCAGAGATATTATTTTCAATTAATAATGAATACATGTCAAGTTCATCGCCTAGTTGCCTTCTCTCATTAATATACTTGACTTTTTTGTACATCCTTTTTTGTCTTTTAATAAGTTTTTGTGTTTTTCTTATGTATTTATTAATTTTCACATATTTCTTAATTTTGTTTCTACTGCACTCAACTATGCCCATCTTGTGATTGGAACAATGAGCTGTTAAGGTATCATCCTTTGTTAAATCTATAGTAATAGTGGGTTCTAAGCTGGGTTCAGTAGCAACAAGGCTGGGCACACTACCAACTAACTCCTCAAACAAGTTATGGGTATGGGATACTATGGTGTCACGTTTCTCAGCCTCAAGGTGGGAAATGAGGTGGTGGGCTTCGTGCAGTTCCTGTTCCAAGACTGACATGCGCTTGAGACCCTGTTCATACTCGTCACTACACTCTCTGAACCCAGTCACAATATTTTGTAATCTGTCCCGCTCATCTAACACTAACCTATTCTCTGTGTGCATCTCAGCCATCTGCTTTTTTATGAAGTCGTATTTATTTACGCTATCTAATAGTTCCTTTTCATTTTCATCTCTTTCCCTATGCAACTGTTTAATCAACGTTTTGGATACCTCTAATTCCTTCAATGTCAGGTCAAGTTTTCTCAAGATATCTTCTTGTTTAGCCTCATCACGGCGAGCAGAATACATGCTACGTGTGACTGGCATTACGATATTATAAATTTATACTGACTTAGATAGTAAAAAGCTACCTGATAATACACTAAATACACAAATAAATACGTAAGTAATGTCAAAAAGAATCTGATTGAATATACTACAACTTCAAAAACTAACAGGTACGATAATAAGTAGTTATTTATTAGTACGATTACCTGTATAAAAATCACTCAAATCACATTAAATCCGAGTTGATAAAGTTTCACTTTTAAAATTTTCAAACAGTCATTGACTTTTAGCCGGTAAAACAAAATACGCAAATATCACTAATTTCTTATTTATTTTACACTGGGTTTTACCTAGATACACTTTGATAATGGTAAGATTGTGTTTTGTGATGAATTTTAGCCCTAATTATCGAAAATATTAATAATAAATTAAAATAAATACAAGACGAAATGCGAACAGATGTTAGCCGTAGTGTTGCCACAACCCAAAAAGTCGAGTGTACATCCCACATAGCGGTTATTTCGAAGGTCAGATCAAGGTACTTAGTAAGTTTGTCCAATTCTTATTATTATTACTATTGAAATCTTTAGTTCAGATTGAGCCGGAAATCCTATAAACTACGAGTAAACTACTCGTATTATGGATGTTTTAATAATAATACTTAATTTTGTGTAAGCACGTCCCCATGGATGACGTTTTAATATGAAATGCCTTGATTATTGGCGTCGTAGTTGTAATACAAGTGGATTCAGGTTTGACTCCTGGGTTGGATCAAATAATCTGTACAAAAAATACCATGACTATGTTAACAGTGTGGTTTTTTGAGCTTGGAATTCGCAAATGTTAACTATAATACTCGTAATATAGTCCGGAATCAAAAAAAATATTTTGGTAGGTTTTCTAAATTTAGCCGACTTCGGTATTATTAGCATTTTATCTGAGAAAATATGGTGTATTTTCAGAAAATGTTAATTATAACTTGCCTTATCTGTGCAATAGCTCACTCTACGCACATTGGGGACAAAGATATCGACTGTCTAGCAACTTTGAATGCTATCTCTGTAAATGAACATTCTCATTCACAAATATGTATTGTTTACAAGGTTCCTGAATTAGTTGTTGTCTTCTATTATATATTGCTTTGAGATATCATTCATCTCAATTGGGTTAGCTGAGATGTAACCAAATGTCATATTTGGTAACATTAAAAAAACCACGTCAAACTTTAACACATAAACTGACTTCTAATTTCCGGATTGGGGCCAAATAATTGTCGGAGTTGGGACGAAATTAAATTGGGAAAGATGAGGTGTCAACCATAAAAAAAATTGTGCGGTCGGGGCCCTCAGGTCGACCCCCGTCAGGAACTAAGTTATTTACGCAACTGCAACGTAGCCGGACCTTTATTTTTAATTCCGCGGTATTTGCTGGGCGCCTGTGGTTCACACTCAGAAGGTATTTCCAGTGGCGCCCGGTAACGTAGCCGGACCTGGGTTTGAGTTACTTTTATTATATGTATTATATTTTGGTTTCTGCAGACCACCGGTTGGGAACCACTTGGTCTACTAAATCACACTACCCGTAAGCCGCGTTAGAGAACTTCGTTCCAAAAAACATTCGAATTGAGTAACTTCTCCTTTTTCTGGAGTTAGTTAAATACTCTTAAAAAATATAAAAAACCAAAATACAAAAAAATATTTTAACTGACTGTTATCATACACGAGACTTCTAGCACATCATAGTTGTTAACAACCCCTGGCACCAACTAGACTAACCACGAATGTTATTTACGCTCTGAAACTGCCTATCGCCTAAACTGAATAGAATGATCCTCATTTAATATCGCATCCAAAAGCTAACTTTGTCAACACATGATAACCGCTCACTCAATCATCTAGCTGACTAACTAGTGAGTTAATGAGATAAAACCAACAGACGGACGGCTGTGATGTATTAATTTTGCACGTCTGACAATGGTGAAGCTCGCGTACGCTTGTGAGTGAGTTAGGGTTGACACACTCTAAATGTGATCTTAGTATGTGTGTTGTTGCGGAGAATAGTTATCTCAGTTATGAATAAATGAGAATTTACAATACTTCAAGCCATTAAATAACTCTTGTCGAACTATTTGGTATGCATGGAACATCACGCTTTTATCTCCATCGGGGTAAGCAAAGGCGAATACACATCTACAATTTAACAACAATACAAGTGCAATTGCAAGCATATTGCCGTATTACCGGGTGTAAGTCCACTACTATTTCTACTAATCATTTGGTACTAATAAATTGGCAGTGTCACTTCCTTCAGACGGCAGGTGCACTTCTTACATTTAAATTATGGGTTTATTTATTACACATTATGCCTAATAAGAAGTGCTATATCAAAGGCATAACTCAATCAAATGATATTTCTAACCGATCGGCAATGACTCATAATAGTTTAGTTGGTGTTCAACACCAACTGTTAAAACAATGGTAAGTAAAAATTTTTTAAGAAAAAACTTTTTAGCATTAATTAATAGCATTAATTTTTCGCAGAATCAAAAGGACAACAAAACGTCGACAATTGTTTCGCCTCTAAACGAGGCATTATCAAGACTGTCTCAGAGAGAACAGCAAAATTCGTGGTTGGAACGTGTTTGCTTATAAGTAAACGCGTGCAAATTTCATTATCGCGATGTAGGATTCTTTACAATAACTAATGTGGGTAGAAACCTCAGATCATGCTAACTAAGTTCCAAAAATAGGTATTCACCAATACTTGACCTTATCTGTTTGATTTAATTACTGTCTCTTGATAAGTTGCATAGAAAACCCAAACAACACACACAAACCAACAACAGTTAATGTGTCTGTCTGTTCGCAAACAGATTAAGTAAGGGAGATGTGTGAAAATCTATTTGTTCGTTGAGTAAGGTGTCCGCATCTCTTCTAACTATTTCTAGCCTTTCCCAAACACTTAACTTGAACCCTTTCTCACATAACCGTAAAACTTTAAAAGTGTTACTATTGTTCAAGGAATGACCAGTGTCAAGAAGATGCTTCGCGAAGAGGGACCTTTCAGGACAACCATTGCGGGACGCCGCTCTATGTTCCTTATATCTAATATCGAAGGACCTGCCAGTCTGTCCCACATACTTCAAACCACATTCTTCGGACCACACAACTTCGGACCACATTTCCGAAGTTTGGTTCCCAAGGTGACACAGGCATCGGTCGCGCTTTCGCGACTGATGCCTAACCTAAAGGGACCCAACGCTTCCTGCAGGAGACTGTACCTGGGGATCGTGCGGAGTGTGGCCCTATACGGGGCTCCCGTATGGGCGGCGCGCTTGACGGCCAACAACTCAACGCTCCTTAACATACCGTTGAGGACTTTGGCCGTCAAAACAATAAGGGGCTACCGCACGATCTCCGGAGAGGCTGCATGTCTCCTAGCCGGGACCCCTCCATGGGACCTGGAAGCGAGAGCCCTTGCGTCATTGTTCCAATGGCGCTGGAGCGGGACCATAGGCCTGCGTCTCGAGAAATCGATGACCGGCGGTCCCAACTCCGACAGGATCTCATGGAGTCATGGAGGGTGCGACTTGAGCAACCCAAGTGGGATGCCACCATCATCGCGGCGGTGAGACCGATCATGGACGATTGGCTGTAGAGGCAGCATTGTGACCTCACGTTTCGTGCGACGCAGATCGTTACCGGGCATGGATGCTTCGGTAGCTATCTGTTTCGCATGCATCGTGAGGTCACACCCCGGTGTCAACACTGCGAGGTTTCCGACGACGACACCGCACTCCACACGTTGGTGGAGTGCTCAGCGTGGGCGAGTCAGCGTCGGGACCTCGTAGTGGGTCGGGGCGTGGATACCCTCTCGCTGGAGACCATGCTTCAAGCCATGGTCATGGGAGTAGGTGGAACGCGGCCGTGTCCTTCTGCGAGCAAGTCGTGCTCGCGAAGGAGGCGGCCGAGAGGGAGAGGGAGCGTACCCTCCGCGCCGAGTTCCGTAGTCAGCGGCGAGGGTGCCGCAGACTCATCTACGCCCAAGACCATCGACCTCCATAATCGGGGCCTGAGGACGGCGGGATCGCCACCCGTCGTCCTTACAGAAGCAGGCTAGAAGCCCCATAGCACGCAACCAGATTCACTCACTGACGCGGGATAAAACCCTACCCCAACGACGCGGGATTCTCACACCGACCCAACCCCCGCAGAGACCACAGAGGTGGTCAAAGTCCGCCGGGCGCCACTGGAAATACGTTCTGCTTGTAACCAGAGACGCCCGGCAACGGACGTTAGAGCGGTCGCGGCCTAGGTCGCGGAACTAAAAAAAAAAAAAAAGACTTACAAATGTGACAGCCTTGATGCATTTTACCCAAATATTTGCGAACCACATGTGTGTTCAGTCAGTGATAATTGTACTTTAACTTCATTATCTGTAACTAATTGAATGGATTCGGTGTCGGTCTCACGCAGATCAGGTGTTTATTTGTTGAGTTGTGATGAATGTGGTTTGAAGTATGTGGGACAGACTGGCAGGTCCTTCGATATTAGATATAAGGAACATAGATCGGCGTCCCGCAATGGTTGTCCTGAAAGGTCCCTCTTCGCGAAGCATCTTCTTGACACTGGTCATTCCTTGAACAATAGTAACACTTTTAAAGTTTTACGGTTATGTGAGAAAGGGTTCAAGTTAAGTGTTTGGGAAAGGCTAGAAATAGTTAGAAGAGATGCGGACACCTTACTCAACGAACAAATAGATTTTCACACATCTCCCTTACTTAATCTGTTTGCGAACAGACAGACACATTAACTGTTGTTGGTTTGTGTGTGTTGTTTGGGTTTTCTATGCAACTTATCAAGAGACAGTAATTAAATCAAACAGATAAGGTCAAGTATTGGTGAATACCTATTTTTGGAACTTAGTTAGCATGATGTGAGGTTTCTACCCACATTAGTTATTGTAAAGAATCCTACATCGCGATAATGAAATTTGCACGCGTTTACTTTTAAGCAAACACGTTCCAACCACGAATTTTGCTGTTCTCTCTGAGACAGTCTTGATAATGCCTCGTTTAGAGGCGAAACAATTGTCGACGTTTTGTTGTCCTTTTGATTCTGCGAAAAATTGATGCTATTAATTAATGCTAAAAAGTTTTTTCTTAAAAAAATTTTACTTACCATTGTTTTGTCATGGATTTTCGCCAAGTAACGCCTGTTTCTATCCAATATTTGAGACCAACTGTTAATTTGAAAACGGAAAGGAATTCATCTGAAACTTCAAATAACTGCATAGTTTATATTCTAGTCCTATGATTCAACGATCTATATAAGACTTACAAATGTGTGCATTGCCTGAGGGCGTCGGCGTAACGTGCTACGCCGATGATACCCTCGTCACGGCGGGGTGCAACGTACCAGGAGGCAGCACTCAAGGTAACGACGGGTGTTGCTCAAGTCGTGGGTCGGATACGGCGGCTGGGACTGGAGGTGGCCTTGCACAAGTCCGAGGTTCTGTGTTTTCACAGACCTCGGAACGGTCCACCTGAAGGTTCCAGCATAAATGTGGGAGGCGTTAGCATCGGCATCAAGCCCTCGATGAAGTATCTAGGGATCGTACTTGATAGCCGATGGAACTTCGGACCACATTTCCGAAGTTTGGTTCCCAAGGTGACACAGGCATCGGTCGCGCTTTCGCGACTGATGCCTAACCTAAAGGGACCCAACGCTTCCTGCAGGAGACTGTACCTGGGGATCGTGCGGAGTGTGGCCCTATACGGGGCTCCCGTATGGGCGGCGCGCTTGACGGCCAACAACTCAACGCTCCTTAACATACCGTTGAGGACTTTGGCCGTCAAAACAATAAGGGGCTACCGCACGATCTCCGGAGAGGCTGCATGTCTCCTAGCCGGGACCCCTCCATGGGACCTGGAAGCGAGAGCCCTTGCGTCATTGTTCCAATGGCGCTGGAGCGGGACCATAGGCCTGCGTCTCGAGAAATCGATGACCGGCGGTCCCAACTCCGACAGGATCTCATGGAGTCATGGAGGGTGCGACTTGAGCAACCCAAGTGGGATGCCACCATCATCGCGGCGGTGAGACCGATCATGGACGATTGGCTGTAGAGGCAGCATTGTGACCTCACGTTTCGTGCGACGCAGATCGTTACCGGGCATGGATGCTTCGGTAGCTATCTGTTTCGCATGCATCGTGAGGTCACACCCCGGTGTCAACACTGCGAGGTTTCCGACGACGACACCGCACTCCACACGTTGGTGGAGTGCTCAGCGTGGGCGAGTCAGCGTCGGGACCTCGTAGTGGGTCGGGGCGTGGATACCCTCTCGCTGGAGACCATGCTTCAAGCCATGGTCATGGGAGTAGGTGGAACGCGGCCGTGTCCTTCTGCGAGCAAGTCGTGCTCGCGAAGGAGGCGGCCGAGAGGGAGAGGGAGCGTACCCTCCGCGCCGAGTTCCGTAGTCAGCGGCGAGGGTGCCGCAGACTCATCTACGCCCAAGACCATCGACCTCCATAATCGGGGCCTGAGGACGGCGGGATCGCCACCCGTCGTCCTTACAGAAGCAGGCTAGAAGCCCCATAGCACGCAACCAGATTCACTCACTGACGCGGGATAAAACCCTACCCCAACGACGCGGGATTCTCACCCCGACCCAACCCCCGCAGAGACCACAGAGGTGGTCAAAGTCCGCCGGGCGCCACTGGAAATACGTTCTGCTTGTAACCAGAGACGCCCGGCAACGGACGTTAGAGCGGTCGCGGCCTAGGTCGCGGAACTAAAAAAAAAAAAAAGACTTACAAATGTGACAGCCTTGATGCATTTTACCCAAATATTTGCGAACCACATGTGTGTTCAGTCAGTGATAATTGTACTTTAACTTCATTATCTGTAACTAATTGAAGTTCAAAGCTGTCATCTCCCACGACGTATACAAGTTCCTTGTGTAAATTGTAACCGCGTAAATTTTGTTGAGGTAATATGGACTTGAAACTTTGTCGATCAGACGTAACTCAATGCAAAAGTAAGTACTAATAAAGAGCGATCTAAACCACACAGCTTTATACAGCAGAATATTTTATTACCGGGAATAAAACAGTTTTCCGCGATACTAGCGAGAAGTGTACCGAATTTCAGTGAAACTGGTGTAACGGTTTCAAGGTAATTGGACAAATCCCTTCTGATATGAACAGGAGACACTGAGGCTTAGTTTTTAATTGATCTAAGTTCATTTTTAAAAGGCTAAGGCATATCAAGATAAGTTAAGGGCACTACATGTTTGTCCTCGTTGAATGCAGCAATTACAACTCCATCCTAGCCAATACCATGACAAAGTTCATCAGAAACATTTTGATATTTGATACGATTCAGAAAGCTCATATTCGTTAGCTGTCGGATCGATGAGGCTCATACATATTCATCTCACGAACACAATTAGCTCTCTCCATAGTTTTGAACCGGACCGAACCGTCAATTATATTTCGCAATCTGTAGTACGCTTTTTGCGAGGAACACTGATTTGAATAGGTAACATCACGGATGGAATATTTTAATCGTAATGAAAATTTTTGAATGTCTTTCATATCTTTCCCACTTAACGGTGAAATTATTTCTTACGATTGGTAGCTAAATAAAACTTTTATTTAGTGTCCAATAACCAGATCCTAAAACCTATACTCGCTTCGCGTTACTCAACAACATACAAGAATACTAATAAATCTTTCTCATTAATTACACTATCCGTTTAGGGAAATCTCATGACAATTCGCTTAGTAAACTTTAGTACATTTTAAGTTTATCGCCAATATTCAGACTGTGCTTCTTATAGATACGAGTATAATGATTGGTGAACATAGTAGATTTTTTAATTATCTGTACCTGTCTGCTGTGATCTTTATAATATCTACTGAAATCTTTCTGCCTTTTATTCCAATTGCCATTTTTTTTACATGTATTTCTTATTCATAAAAGCAATATTTTAGTTAGGAGTAGGAGTATACAATGCCTTTTGAATTAGATTCTTAATTGTATTTTAAAAGCATGAAGATATGACAAACCATTACAATTTATTGATTGAGTAGGTAAGATGGCTTAAGAGCATTTGGCTAGATTCTCATTTCGCCCGATTATGTACAATAAAAGTATATTTCTTAAAACGGTTCAAATAGATCCGAAATTCAGACGCTGTACGCCCATTACTCAGGTTTTGCCTTTACGACTATGCCTATTATGATAAGTTAAACAGTTTCCACTCTAACAGATGCCAAACTGTTAGTAACAGTTAAACCCTGCTTATGTTCAAAGGGATAATAAGGGCCAGTTTAACGACTAGGATTCATTAATAAGAACAGTTGCTATTAGACTGTTTTGTAAATTCCAAGTTAAAATGACAGCTATGCCAAACAACGATTCGAACTTGACTCTACTGACTTTGATTATAAACTTTTCTACTGTTTCAACCTCAATTATGTAAAATGTAGCATACCTATAGGTACCATCGGTGCCGGTTCTCAGGTAGGTAGTATTGGAGCGTTTTCTATGTAATATTATCTACACTAAATATTACGAAGAGGAGAGATTTTATGTTACGTTTGATTGTTTCTAATAAATAGGCTCCGAAATAACGAAACCGATTTAAAATAGTGTCTCACTAGATTATGTTGCTACATTACTCCTGAGTGTCATAGACTTTATTCTTATTAATGCCTTCCCATGGAAATTGGGAACAAGAAGATTGTATCACGCGGGTGGAGCCGAAACCTTAGACCTCGAGAACCATTGGTGAAAAGCTCATTAAAATCCGTTGCGTAGTTTTAAAGATCTAAGCATACATAGTAAACGGAAGAGACTTTGTTTTAAACTATGTTATGTACATTTAATTTACTTTTCTCTCTTTAAAGTAGAATAAGATAAACGATTTTGATAATACACCCAAAGTTGGGCAATGACTCACAAATTCTCAATAATAGGCTATGATTCCCATAATCAATTATCGCTGTATTCGTATCGTTCAGTTTTGATAAAACATTTTCAGCGAACGTGTTGATTTCTAAAGATTCCCTCAAGCGATTGATTCACTGTCACTGGTTCAGATAGGCGTCAATATGCATGTGATTGCTTGTAGGAATCCATCACGACAAGGGTGTGAGCCTGCCAACGAATTCGTATTTCAAGAGCGCTATTAAATTCTCCTTTCTCGGTTATTTGTAGTTTGATTGCTGCTGCCAAAACGTATGTTTTCATATAAGTATTATTTGCTGACAATGTGCTCTGAATATTTAAACTGTTAAAAAAAACTTATATGGCGTCTAGTGTTTCTGGGTCATGCAATGATGGTTCCTACTTATTTGAGTGAAGTAGCGAAGCGACCGAAGGCTCCGTTTCAACTTGCAGACTGGGGAGAATATGATATCTATAATAATTACTTGTTTAGTAATGAATATTATATATAAGGACTTGTCGACAAATTTTGTCGACAAGTACATCTACCTTGGAAAACGAAGAATAAAGATAGAAATTCAGAAGAGGTGGACCAAGAAGTAGCTACCACCTGGAAAAAGTTATGGGTCCAAAAGGAAATTTTAAAGTCGAATTTGCCTTTATCCACTAAAAGAACTAGTTATGGACACAGCCATACTTCCATGCCTGACCTACGGGTGCCAAACATGGACCTTTAATGTCAAAACTAGCAAAGCAATCCAAACTACCCAAAGGAAAATGGAAAGAAGCATCATGGGCTTAAAACTCAAAGATAGGGTAAGGAACACGGCCATACGTAAGAAGACCAAAGTAATAGATGCGTTAGGAAATTCGTTACAAAGAAAGTGGAAATGGGCAGGTCACTTGGCTAGGTATGATGACAACAGGTGGACTCGGCGATCGGTGACATGGCCAGAGCCGCGTGGAAAAAGAGCGAGAGGTCGCCCGCACGCCAGGTGGGCTGATGAAATATTAGCTACAGCAGGCAGAGAGTGGCTAAACACCGCCAAAGATAGAGAGAAGTGGCATGCCTTGGAGGAGGCTTTTACCCAAAAATGAAGAGATATTTTATTAACATAGTCTAGTAATAATTTAATTGACTTTCTAATATTACAGTAATCATTTAATTGAAAAATAATATAAGATTTTTATAATAATTAATAGTACAATTTTTGTGATCGATCTGTAATTTATTATCCAATTATTATAATGTATTTGTTGTTTATTTTGATTATTTTCTTTTATTGCATATTATGTTTGATTTTAGTCGGATTGTTGATTGTTGATTATAATATTCTTTTTTGTGTTGTAGTTAAATTATTTTGCATGGAATAAATAAAGCTTTATTATTATTATTCCAATTATTTTCTTAACATATTTTTTTTTACAATATTTATATAAAAAGTTACATATTATAAAAAAAAAGCTATGTCAGACCACCACCAGTAGCGGAGCAGGGCCCAAACTACCAGTGGTAGAGGTCACAGACTGAGAAACCTCCTAACGATGCGTGCCGTGTCGAGGATGACAGCCTTCTGTATCTGACCCTTGATCCAAAAGTCTAGCGAGAGTCTCTTGAGATGTTGATCGAGACTCTTCGCCATTAGTCACTTTGCCGAAACGATTTTCGGGACAATGATCGTCGAGTCTACGTCCCACATGGCAGTTATCTCGAAGGTCAGATCGAAGTACTTAGAAAGTTTGTCCTTGTCTGCCTTAACGAGATTCTCGCCATGCGGGACGGTGACATCGACGAGCACCGCCCGGCCCACCCTGGCCACTTGATTGTGCCTATGCAAGTACTCGGTGTTAGCAAGATACGAACAACCAGAAATAATGTGGCGAAGCGATTCACAGGGACGGTGGTATGCTCGACAAATGTCGACCGTGTCTTAATGATATATTTCCTATAGTTGTTCATCTTGATAACCTCGTCTGCAATTGCACAGGCAAAACCTTCAGTTTCCTCAAAGAGGTCACCGAAACGCAGCCAGTTCACCGAAGCGAGCAGGTCTACGTCGGGTCCTGTTAAGACCCGGTAGAACCGCCCGTTTAGCTCCTTACTCTTCCATTTGTCCCTACGGTCTTCGGTACCGAGCACCTTTGGTTTACGCCAGTTCTAGTTAGCCAAGGAAAGAGGTTTCAGGCCCTTGTCAACCATCACGATATCGCAATGAATGCCACACCCATTCTGTAGGAAGTAATGACTGCAGACTTCAGGGTTATGGAGGTTCTTGGCATTTAAAAGACCTTGACCCCCCAACTTCCGTGGAATGTACAGTATCATAACAGTAGATCGTGGGTGTAACATTCGATGCAATGTCATATGACGGACTCGCCTATCCAGGGCGTCTAGTTCCGTTTGAGTCCACCTAAGTATGCCAAAGGAGTACAACAATAAAGGCAATTATATAAGGAACAGGAAAATACAATTACGAAAAACGTAAACTATACTATCTAAAACTGAAAACTAAAATAATTATGTAAAGCAGGTAGTCTTAGGCATAGTGCCCATAACACAGGCAGCATTCCCGCGCTGAATTGCCAATAAGAGCCTTTGCGCGAGAAAACTGCGTGCACGGGGATTATCGATCTCTTCCCTCAGATGCTTGCTTAGTTCCGTGAAGAGCTACTCCGTGAAGACACTAGGTCCTACTAGGACCTAGTGTCTCGACACCAAATGCGACAAACTTATATTGAGCGCCGAGACAACTATATTTGCTTGCTCTTATTTGTTCCCGCTTATGGCCGCCTACTTCTATTAAAACTTGGAGAATCCGACTTTCTTGCAAAATTATATTGAGCCAACCAAATCTTAAACATAATAAGTAAAATTCAATATCAAATTTCGAAGTAAAACAACAGAGCAGTAAAATTAATTCCGTAAACACCTGAAGCCAATACCCTATCAAAATTAATCCGTAAAATCGGACCCTTTGGAAAATCCTAAACTTTGATTTCTCTCAAAATGATTTCGGAATTACGAACCCAGGTCGTATGTAAATTGTTCCTGGATTCCCAACGCAATAAATGTGTGGCACGAAGCCCGCTTGATCCGTCCGCTGCCGGACAAATGGAGTTAGGATGGAAAAGTTTAATTTCCATTACTGTCCATGCCGACTTATAAAGATCACTGTAGTTATACCTATCTACATTTTGTAACATAGGGATGAAAATACATTCATTTTGACCCAATATAAGTTGTTAGTAATTACTTCCGAGTTAACATACATAATTCATAATAGGTACTTGTATGACTATGGAGGTGATACGAAGCCCATCAAACTTGAAGCTCGAATATTCTCAACTACATATTGTGCATCCAAAGGAGGAAGTGATTCAGGCAAATGTACCCAGAGGTAATGGAATAGGAAGTACAAAACGTAAAGAGATTGGTTGAAACCAGACAAGGCTTTCAGAGAAGTTTGGCCAGTAACGGAATGATAAACTCTTTGGGGAGGTAGTGGGGTACTAATAGAAAGTTTTCGGTATAAATTACCAATCATACCGAAGCTATAAATGATAAACTACGAGTACAAATTTCTAAAGGGCGAGTGTCAATTTATAATGTGCATATGTAAAATTTTTCCCTAGTGACTAAGCGGTGCTATATTATAATCTGCCATAACATTCCAGTGCTAACGATGCTCTCGATTAAGATTTAATTGCTGGGTACTTTGTGTCGTATGTTACAGATGTATGATTGCAAAACGAATGAGCATATTTTGTGCTTTATTGTCACAGAATTTATTTTTATTTAGAGCATTCATTTTATTTGCGGTTCAATCAATTTAATTTGTTTCGTTGTTATTTTTTATTTGGTTCATTACATACTTTTATACACAATATTTTAGTAGTTAAATAGTTTAAAATCAGCAAAATGTATCCAGGCCATTGTGGCATTTGATGCTTAATAATTTTAGGCGATAGATTTGCGATGAGAATATTTGATCCAATGGGCTTAACAAAAAAACAGACTCAGTAAAAAGTATTTCATGAAAATTCGTTCCCCTTCAATCCCATTAACTGATCATTAATAATTGTCTGAAATCAGTAGCAATTGATATTACTGCTGTTTAACCTCAACATACATTATAGTTTATCCAAATGTGAGTGGTCTAATGCTAATCTACTTAATAGAACGACGAGGTATCAAGATCATAACTATTAACTACTCTTTGTTTTCAGATGTAATACAAGTTTGGTCAGCACCAAGCAGTATGACGCGGATGCCTTGCGACTTAGCAGCCCCAGTGAGCGAGGTTGCTTTAATGTTTTGGTTCAAAGAAGGGGACAGAATGCCTATATACACGTAAGTTATTACCTTAGTATAATTTGTAAAAAGAAAATGTTTTAATGCGTCTTTTCGTGTCGCTTAGAAACATTAAAAATTCGTTTCCACGTTCCTTTCGTTCCTTTTTTACCGTTCACGAGATGTATGTATATGCAGACAATAAATGTTCTGTAATCCAAAAAAACCGCTCCATATGTTATAATCTAGTAGACAATCGAGTCTAATAAAATAATTTCGGTAACAGCTGGCTGTATGATCACCGGTATTCGAACTTTAAAATCTGATGTTTCAACCACTGCTACTCGTATAATAATACAAAATATCAAATCCTTTTTGAAAACCAATCCTTGAAAATAATTATCGTAATTTGAAATGCAGATATTAATATCGACATAATTAAATTTTTCACACGAACCCTAAAGGTAATATCATTTTATGCGGATAATTGTCTTGGTCTGAATGATGGTCCGCTGATGGGCACAGCCGATAATTGCTTGTCATCAATATTCATCGTGTGCTAAATCAGTTTATCGCGGAAATATGCTTTAAATTTTTGGTAAATTATGCTTGTTAATTTGATCTGTATGCGACTCATCTATATAATACTCATTGTTAAGTGCTCTCAATTGGCTGAGTTTAAATACGATACTATCGGTATTTATTTTGGTTACGGAGTTATTTGAAATGGAGAACACGAAATGGTGTACGCCACCTGAGAGTTTGTTTTGTTAGTAGGTACTCGTATTAAGCAATGGTTGAGTGTAATGACATCAGGATTATTTTTGATTTCATCTGTCTGTCTGTGCGTTCTGGACTTGCGGCCACATTTTTTATCCAATCTCTACGAAACTTTGGCACAAGTGTTCTTTGATTTCAAACAATGTTTTCATCGTGATTATTATTTGATCGAGAGGACATACGGGAAAAGCCCAAATAATCCTGTTAATGTTTGGAGGATGTACAAGTCAAGTTATTGAAGTCATGACTATATTTAACCACATGAAATGTACGTTAACAAATTACTGGTTCGTTGAAAATTATTACTGAACTGAAGACACTGTCGCTACTAAGTTTACAAAGTAACTGTCTCTTGCCGAAAATCTACGATTCCCAATAATTCCTAGAACAGTGTCCATTGTTTTCAAAGTGAATAGGTTTAATCAAAATGACAATAGCTGCTACTTGCTGCAAACTAACTTTAATGGCAAATAACACGATGTTGGATTTCAAATTGAATTTAAATTTATACATCTGGCCCAAGTAATGGGGACCTGCACGCGATGCAACTGCTGTCAGACGGACGAGGCTCTGGGAAATTATTTCCAAAGCGCCCGATAACGGCTAATTTTGATTGAGGGCTCCAAATTCCCGTCGCGATCGGCTTAACTCTTTCCGCTCTCCGAGACACGGAGGGGTCTCAATGCCTAGAGGAATGGTCACCCATTTAAAGACCGAGATAGATGTTGCCTTTGCAATGTGTTAAAATACTTAGTTATAGCTACGTCACGAGCCCCTGCAAATAAACTGCAACAATATAGCCACTTATATCATGCACCTATTGATTGGCGTATGTCTCTTCCCACTTGTATAAAGTGACTGTTCCATTTTGCCATTTGACCACCCGTCGACTGTGAGACCTATTGTTCTGTTTATTGTTCTCTATATAGCGCAAGGAGACATCGATTCAACTTACATTTAGGTACCTACATTGTTAGGTATTGCATAACTTTCGCGTTAAGGATTTATTAGTATGATAATAAATTAAAACTTAATAACTTTTGGTTTTTGTTATAAACCTTAATACTTTTTATGGTATCTACCATTAAATTGTGATATAGTAGAGAGAAAAGCTTGTTGCAAAGGAAGCTAGTATGTAGCTTATAAGCTTATATATAAGTCAGTCGTTTTTATTAACAATAGTTACAAACATACTTGCTCAAAAAATGTACTAAGTTGTATCGCAACGTTTTCCATACAACTGCTACAGGTACGTAGGTAACACTATAAGTTTTGCGTAACTTAAAAAAACAACAGTTAAAACCAAAATATTATGTGTATTGCTTTTCAAAATACTCTCCTTTACATTTTAAACAATTTTTCATGCGATCGAACCATTTTTTTAAAACAGGAGGACCACAGATCTGAAGGCATGTTTTCTACGTGCTGATTGAACGCTATCACTGTCTCTTTTTTTTTTTTTATATTGGGTTCGTCAAATTGACGCCGACCGCCTGGTGGTAAGTCGTGATGACGTCTAGAGATTGTGGGCCACTCTCACAGCGCACAATACTATAGAGAGTGGCCCTCAACTTGACGACCTACTGATGTGCCTCTTCACGCTCCGCTTAAAGAACCCAGGGTTATATGTGGGAGGAAATACGTGCACAGGCAGGGCGTTCCAGGCGTAGTGGCGTTCGGCAGAGAAACGAACGTTTAAAACGTTCGGTTCTCGCGAACATGCTATCCACTGTGTGGGGGTGGCATCTCTGCCCGGCAAGCGTTGTTCGGGATCGCAAGGAATAGGGTGGGATCAGATTGAAGAGCTCTTCAGAACACTCGCCGTGGTAAATACGGTAGAATGCGGCCAAGGAAGCTATTGTTCGGCGCTGAGCTAGCGGCTCAATGCTTCCCGTTACCTCCGGACAATCTATAATACGGATAGCCCGTCGCTGCATAGCGTCGAGATCAGCCACGAGTTGTTGTCTATCCTCCTCAATCTCCGACCGCCCCGCCGCCGGACGAGCCCAGTAGCTCCCGTGCAATGAGCTGTCATCTGCATAACAATGAATGTTCCCGAGGGATAGCATATCATTGATATGCTGAAGGAAGAGAGTTGGTTACAGCACGGACCCCTGCGGCACCCTGGCATTCACTTGCAAAAAGCGAGAAGCCTGGCCATCGCAGAGGACCCGCATTCGGCGTTAGTTCAGAAAGCTGGCCATCCAGCTGCACAGTTGAGGAGGTAGACCATATGCCGGAAGCTTGGAAAGGAGCGAAGCATGCCAGACTCTGTCGAAGGCTTTGGCGATGTCCAGGCTAATCGCTAAGGACTCGCCGTGCCTTTCCATAGCCTCACCCCAGACATGCGTTACGAATTCCAGAAGATCACCCGTTGATCGTTTTGGCCTGAAGCCGTATTGCCGATCATTAATAAGCGAGTGATCTTCGAGGTATCGCATGAGCTGCTTGTTGATGATGAGCTCAAACACCTTGCAAATGACTGAGGTGACAGCTATGGGTCGATAGTTGCCTGGATCAGACCGATCCCCTTTCTTGGGGATCGGTTGTACGTTCGTCTCCTTCCAGACCTCCGGCACGATTCCTGTGGAGTAAGACAGGCGGTACAGACGAGTTAGTACAGGAGACAACTCAGCTGCGCAGTTCCGTAGTACCACCGCTGGAATGCCGTCAGGGCCACTGGCTTTCCGCGTGTCGAGTGATCGCAGCACTGCCCGTACATCGCATTGCCTGAGTACAATGTCAGGCATAGTGTGGCCACAGTTGGCGATGGCGGGGGGCTGCAGGCCACGATCGTCGACCCGGGAATTAGCCGCAAAGAGGTCTGCGAGCATATCCGCTTTCTCTTGGGCTTTGTGAGCCAGTTCCATCTGGGTAACGCAGCGGTGGCAGCGACGGCTGACAAAAGTTAGATTGCACGGCTTTGGCCAGTTGCCAGTATCCACGGCTGCCCGTGGGTTGGGAAGTGAGCTCCTGACCAAGCCGCGCGACGCGCTGGGCATCCGCTCTCTTAAAGGCCCTCTTGCTGGATTTTGTGGCCCGGTTGTACGCTGCTTTGAGGTGGCCCACGTTTGGGTCGCGCACAGCCCGGGCCCTGATCCAGCCACGATATGCCGACTGTTTTTGTCGAACAGCTTTGGCACAATCTCGCCCGAACCAGGGATGTAATATTCCATTCCTAAACTGATCTCGCCAGCAATCGCAGAAGCGCTTTCTGAAGGAGCCTTTCCTACAAAGCAGCGCTGGCTCCAGGAGACGGACGTATAATAATTGCGTAGACCGTCCCAATCCGCTGACGAGTAGTGCCATAGACGTCGTGCCATTTCTACAGCACGTGCAGGAGGTGAGACCTTCATGCCAGCGTAAACCACACAGTGGTCGGAACTACCCAATGGGGCTCCTACCGAAACACTGTACTGGGCTGGGCGACTCGTCAGCAGTAGATCCAGCAGAGCGGGCGCGTGATCTGACCTGTCTGGTATCCGGGTGATCCCGCATACCATCTGGGTCAGACCGTGGGAGAGAGCGAACGCGTGGGCGGCCCTACCCGCATGATCAGTTCTGAGGGACCCCAGCCATTCAATATGATGGCCATTGATGTCCCCCAGAAACACTAGGTCAGCGTTCGGGAACCTGCGCATCATCAGCCGTCTCGCTGAGGTACTGGAAGAGCTTTGTTGTCTCAGAATCCCCTGTGTGGGAACGGTAGACGCACACGTAGATCTGGCTCATAGAGCCATAGTCTACGTGCAGCCAGAGGACGGAGTTGGAGGGGTTCTCTAGGCAGCGCAACCGGCGACAGCAAACATCCGCCCTAACGAACACGCACACCCCGGCTTTATGTCGAAATTGTTTCTCGATGACATAGCCGGGGTAACACAGGTAAGACGTGTCGTCAGGGCGGCGTATTTGTGTCTCCGTGAGGAACATCACAGCGGGCCGTGCCGTCTCAAGGTGATGGTGGACGGCATCGAGGTTCACATGGAGTCCACGGATGTTGGTGAACTCCACCTCGAAAAGTGAAGTTGTGGGGTTTCCTGGGACCGCTGTGGAACGTTTTCTTTTTTTATGTTGCACTGCCATAATAAATTTGAAGAAGAAGCGTGAAGACAGGGCGACATTTGGTGCAGCAGTAAGTGACAAAGCGCAGGGGCTAGCTTCGTCTAGAACCGTGTGGTTAGGTCGGAGCAGACCCGCCGGACGGAAGGGCTCTCAAACCCCCCTGATGCAAGGCCGCCGCTACCCCACACGGGTTACCACCCGGAGCGGCGATCCCACATCAGGATTATGCGCAACATGTGGGGCAGCCTCCTGGGGTGGTTGGTCCCAGGCGGGCCCCATGACTGTGTTGCGGGCGGCCGCGGCAACGCCGTTGCTAAGGGTCTCCCTGGCCGGCGAATCGACCCACACCACCCACACTAGACTCCGCTTCGTCCCCACTGGCCCCGGGCCCGGCGGTGCAGCTGCTGAACCCCTAACGCAACCCAGCCTAGGCTGGGTTACTTGGGGGGCTTTAGCACAGCTGCACGGTGGTACCCCCCGGACCAACACTGTTGTACCACCTGGTAACCACGTAGGGGCCGAAGCCACTCCATGGGTACCGTAAATTAACGAGTCTCGTCCGTTGATCAGCAGGTGCGCCACTAGCAGGTGAGGTCGCTGGGGCCCTAAAGATGTTGGTAGAGCCCCTTTGCACCCATTGCCTCTTCGAAGTTGGTAAAAGTGAAACCTCTCATCAAATCTTTGATTTTGGGGAAAATACAGAAATCACAGGGTGCTAGGTCGGGGCTATGCGCAGGATGGGTGACGAGTTGTACTTTTTCGGAAGCTAAAAATGACTTTGTTTTGTTGGCCGTGTGTGAAAAAGCGTTGTCATGATGTAGGAGAACGCGGCTTTTGGGTCGTCTTTCGCGAACTTTTTCTAACACCCTGGGTAAACAAATGGTAGAATACCACTCTGCATTAACACTCTTTTGATCTTCAAGTGGAATTGTACAGGTGGGACCGGTAGCTGAGAAAAAAATGCGATCATTTTTTTACCAACGTTTCTCGCCTGCCTCACTTTTGTTGGCTTGTTCTAATTTTCAAACACCCATTCACAAGATTGCTGTTTTTTTTCGGGTTCAAAACAATAAATCCACGTTTCGTCTCCTGTGACAATGTCATAAACAGCATTTGAATGTCCGTGGTCGTACTTCAGTAGCATCTGTGAGCTGGTGCTCCACGCGGGCCCGTTTCTGCTCCGCTGTCAGTTCATGAGGGATCCAACGACAACAAATTTTCCGAACTTTCAATTCTTCGTGTAAAATTTTCTGGATTTGACTCATACCAATCCCCAATAGTCCTCGAATTATCGCTAATAGGTAATGTTGACGGCAGTTGAAAGCCGCCCTTCACGAAATTCGTCATGTAAAGAAACTCGACCTCTCTCAAATTCAGCAAACCATCGCCTCACGGTGGTCAAACAAGGTGCTTCTCTCCCAAAAGCATTTTGAAGACGAGCGGCACAGTCTTGCGGAGAGAGAGAACTTTTAAAATCATAAAAAATTATCGGTCTAAAATTTTTTCGACTTAAATTAATTTTCGTTGCATAAATCTTATAACTACATAACTTTGATGTGTGATAAAAAACAATTGACAAATGATTTCCCGCCAATTGTTTTTTATATTCCTAAGAAAGTTGAACGTTTAAAAAAATATAACATTCGAAATTCAAATAGTTACGATTAGCTAGAAGTGAAAAACTTTTAGGGTGTCCCATGTATTTCCTTTCAAAGAATACTAGAAATCGCAAATACTATTTGTAACATTTGCTATAAACTTCAGATTAGCTAAAAGCTCTTGTGTTAGAAGTGGGTTCATGTCAGTACTGTGGTGATCAGTAGTTGAACTCGCGTCGCCGAAACGCAAGACCAATGCATTAACACCAGACTAGTGACGAGTATATAGATTTTTGGAAAATGATTGTAGTAACATAATATTTTCAATTATACAATTACCTTCTCATTTAAAGCCCTCTTCCGGTAAAATTTTCAACAATTTACTTACTTCATAGAAATACGAAAAAATACTTCAACTAGCCCCTCTCTCCCCTACTACTACTACCATCAAAACTACTTCTTAGTTAAATATGATGAACAACATTATTTTGTATCCATTTATGTTTCAGACACTTCTTATCGAAACTCTATGACATCGGTATATTCCTAGCTGTCAAACTTAACCCTCCGATGATCAATCACACAGATTTTAACTGTCGACTGTATCTTTGTTTTGTGTATGATTAATATCGTGTGTTTAAATATGTTTTTGTCATTTCAAAATAAAGATTAATGGTGAATTTTTATGTGTGAGGTTGTCAGACGATGAAAGGTATAGGATATTTACATGATTATTACATCTTTTAATGAATAAACTGGGTGTTTGGGGTATCTATTTATTTTCAACCGACTTCCAAGAAAAGGAGGAGGCTCCAAATTCGACTGTTTTTTTTATGTTTGTTACCTCATATTTTTGGACTGGGTGAAGCGATTTTGAAATTTTTTAATTGAAAACTACTACTTTCCAAGTGGTCCCAATTTAATTTAATCCCATTTCGACAATTATTTGGTCCCAATTCAATAATTTGAATTCGGTTGTTGTATCAATTTTTGACGTGTATTTTTATTTACACATTTCTTTCATACTGTGTGAAATTATCATGTCTTTCATAACTCTTCCACAGAAAATTACGTCCTTATACCCGAAACGGTAGACAGGGGTGTTTATTACGCTCACATTTCGCCAGTAAAGTATTTTTGTCATGCCTTTGTCTACTCGTGTTCGGATCTGGCCTGCGCATCAATATCGACGTTCAGCTTACCATATAGCAACCTGCATGCGTGCGGCCTACGCGACATGAAATTCATATCATTTTTTTGACAATCACATTCATTCGCATGCGAGTGAAAATTTCCCTAATTGTTAGTTCCATGCTACGTCACAGGGGGCGATACTATTGCCGTTTCTGAGCATTTTGTGTATTCTTGCCAAAGACTCGATCTGTCAGTATGTACACCGCGTGCGGGTTAGCATAATTTGAACCCTAATAGTGTTGATAGAGCCCCTTAGCACCAGCGGTTAGCGATTATGATTGAATTAGATATAAAAAAAATACTGTCTAAAGTATACGAAAATTAACTAAACATCTAAATATTATATCACAATTTTGTTGATCTCAAAAAAATACGTAACATTTGAGGAAAATCTAACAAAAATATAGAATATAATAAATACGAGTACACCTTTTCGGAGTTAATTTACTCTCTGAAATAACACAAGTAGGTGTTACGAAGCCAACTTATAGTCAACCCTATTCCGCTCACGTATATGAAAACATTGCAATTTTTATAACATAACTAGGCGAGGATACTGGACCAACATTCTATTACACAGGCAATGATAGGGTGGGTCCCTAATTGAATGGTTACACAATTGGAGCGGGTGTAAATATACGTTGGAGTTGGAATATTAATGTAGGTGTGGGTTTGTTTTTGGGACTAAATAAACTGGGGCTTATAGGTTCTGTTTTATTAGTAAGCAAATAAATTCGTATATTTTACTTTATAAGATACTATAAAAATAAGAACAAATAAAAATATATTCCTTATTCATGTAAACCTAAACGTTTCTGGATACATATTGGACAGTCTTTTTTCAAGGAATAATATTGTTTACTGGAGCGGGGAAACATACAATTAAAAAATAACACTGAGTATTAGGGTTGATGAGGATTCCTCTACCGCTTCCTCATAATGCAGAAATTCCTCATATTTTAAATATCCTCAAACACATCCGCTTCCCCAAAAATGAAAGTGAAAAATTCCTCTTCCGCTTTCTCTTCCTCTTACCGTAAGAGGAATATTCGGAAATACCTATCCAATGCACTCGGGAGCACGCAACCATAGCAACGAGCGGCGGGCATGAGTCAGAAATACTTACCTGTCTGCACGATCGACGCCCAATTATTAATGTCGATACGGTGTCGCATTAAACGCAAACAGTCGGCCATCCACGAGCTTGGGAGTTTCGGGGGCTACAGCCACCACCCCTACAGGAAACTTTGTGGGTTCAATGTTAGCCCAAATGTTAGCTTTAGAGCCTAGAGAACAGTGGCGATAGCGAACAAAGTGTTACTTTAGATAGATCTTTGGTACTGAAGTCGATAAAAAATAATTATATTAAGGAGAAAAGGATACATATTGAAGAAGATGGAAAAATAATCCAAAATATTTTGATCTGTATTGAGTAGTCTGTATTGAGTAGTACAACAATACTTATCGGCCCCTCCATCAAGTGTCTCTAGCAAGCGCCTGTTTAGTAACGCTGGATTAGTGTACGACGATATCGCTTGTCAGGCCAAACAGCTTCGAAATTAATTTTCATAAAATTAAATCTCCCCATTGTCAATTTTGATTATTAAATAAACTATTATTAAAACCATTATTAAAACTTAATTAGTACTTTTTTTGTAAATTCCGCGAGATGAGATCGCTGCCGCTCCCATGTCCATTGTTGCGGGCGTCTCCGGTGACTCCAGAAGGTATTTCTGGTGGCGCCCGGTGGACTTTGGCCAGCTGTGTGGCCTCTTCGAGGGTTTGGTCGGAATGAAAATCCCGCGTCGTTGGGGTTGGGTTTTATCCCGCGTCGGTGAGTGAATCTGGTTGCTTGCTGTGAGGCAAAGGCCGCAGCACGCAACCCTTCTAGCCTGCTTCTGTAAGGACGGCGGGTGGCTATCCCGCCGTCCTCAGGCCCTGATCATGGAGGTCGATGGTCCTGGGCGTAGATGAGTCTGCGGCGCAATTTAGTACTGTATTTGAAAGCAATGAGTTTCCTTCTACTATACTTAGGGAAAGGCGACAAGTTCGACTCCTGTCGATAACATTCGTTTTTGTGATTCCTATTTAACACAAAGTCCCGGCGAACTTCATACCGTTCATTGAATTTGTACGACTATTTCACCACAAAAATTAACCAAATCAGTCAAGCAGTTCCCGAGTTTTAGCAAGACAAACGAATGGCAAATAGATAGATCTTCCTCTTCCTCTTGCTTCCTCATCCTCATCCGCATCCTCCAAATTTTTGATTTGTTCTTCCTCTTCCGCTTCCTCTTCCTCATAACCACTTCCTCATCAACTCTACTGAGTATAAGTATAATTCTTATACTTTTTCCTTTTTTGAACGCATACACTTTTCCGCTAACATTTATTATTACTCAAACAATTACCAAAGCAAATGGTTTTGAAATTAATTTGAAATACTCTTGGTAAATGAATGACATTGCGATGTTTGATCCGACATTTTCTTATTAACCCTATAACCTACCTTGGGCAGTTCGGGCTCCGAAGCAAAGAGCTTTGTCACGGAGTTGGGACGTAGAATTAGCGAGAGGTCCGGTGACACTCGCTCTGGGTCTTCCCTGTTGCAAAGATTGCACCTTTGCACCAGGAACGTGTTTATTGTTTATTTTTATATATTTATTAATACCTCTGTAAGCTTGACATGTACCTTGACATTTAATTTGTATTATAATATAAATTAACCCTATCTATCACTGTAGCACTTAAATCTAACAAAATACAATCTACACTGTAATAATCCACTCCGAAGTTGTCTAGGCTGAGTATAAGTCTGTCTTGAGTCTAGTTTCGGTCATTTGTAAACGTCTCTCACAGCTGTTATTGCCATAATTAATCTATCTCTGTCCTATTTACAATGTGAAATTACTGATACGTTTTTGTATATAGGACTAATGATGTAGAGATACGAGTATAGGGTAGGTGGTTCATTCCGGCTTGAAACTTGTTGTATAATAATAATAATAAATTGTTTCTAGCATTCTAAGGGTGAAATAATTTTTAAAATCATCTATCTAATTTCATTCGTTCGTTCAAATCTGGACTGTTTTAAAATGTTTTTCAACCGACTTCCAAAAAGGAGGAGGTTCTCAATTGTACTGTATGGTTTTTTAGAACGAAAGTTCTGTAATGCGGCCTACGGGTAGTGCGATTTATTAGAAATCGTCACGTTACGCTTATCAGTGGTTCCCAACCGGTGGTCCGCAGAAGCCAAAATATGGTCCGCTGTTTTGTTTTTTTTTTAATTTAGCGTCGGCGTCGTTAGTAAAACGAAAAGTAAGCCAAACCCAGGTTGGGTTGCGAAAATTTTTGACGTGATATTTTTATTGTATTTGTGTACAATAAAGTTTTTTTGTATTATATTAGTAGTTGAGTATAATTCTGTAATCCGAACCTCAATTCTAACAGTCACAACCATTGTTACATACCTTCAACCTCGGCAATGCACGCAGTCGGCGCCACTGGAAAGCCAGGCGCCATCGCCACTGGAAATATTCCCTGCGTAGTCACCAGAGGCGCTCGGCAATGGATGTACGAGCGTAGCGACATTTTGTGGTATTTTACAAGAGTTTATAAGCCACAAAACCACTTACCACCAGTCGTAAGACATCTTGTAGTCAACAAGCACACTACTTACATAATATTATGTAACTTGCTGTAAACTACAAGATTAATATAAAAATACAACTACAACTAACAACAAACCATTCTCTTGCGACAGTATTGTGTAACCTAGTGAACTTGCTCCTGGATAATCTTCACTACTTGCCGATTTAAGAACCATGAGCTCAAAATTTCTTACTTTCCACCTTGTTAATTAATTGGATAGATTTAATTAATTTCCTGAATTATTTGTGTAGATTATTTTAGAAAGGATTTTTTTAAAATCTGTTGATGAAAATCAACTTAGTCTAATAATCTAGTGATATATAACTGGAATGTCGCTTCATTTAAAAACAAAATGGAATAGTTGTTTTTATTAGAAGTTTATTTTTGTTTAATAAAGTTACACCCTGTTAAAACAAATTCAATTTTCTAAGTAGGCTTTGCAAAGTAAATAAATATTTATTGAACAAGTTTGAGATGACTTAGGGCAAAATGCTACTAAATTTATAAAGGTACGGACCTAAGACAGATTATCTCTGAACATTTTGATGTCAACGTGGATTTTATTTATTAGAAATGTACTTCATTATTTCACAAGTAAACTGAAATTCAATATTTCTTTGTTCATCAGGGAATGTTCACTAGTATTTTTCTTATTCTACTTGAAGGATTCTAAGTTAAAAAAAATAAATCTTTTTTTTTAACTAAAAAATAAGCAAAACTTATTCTACTACAGCTTATTCTGGAAATACCTCCTGGTGTCACCAGAGACGCCCGCAGCAATGGACATGGGAGCGGCCGCGAACTCGCGGAATTAAAAAAAACGAGAACTTATAATTATTAATTACTAGTTATCCCAGCGAACTTTGTATCGCCTCAAATATAAATATATATATATATATATATAAAATATGAGTGATGATGTTCTAGACCCTTGAGAAGTCGACAGCACTTTTTTAATGAAGTTCATATTATACATTAAAAATACCGAAACTTCTATACGAATATCTGCGACTTCGACACCGCAAGCAGACAATAATACACTATGTTCACTAAGTAAATTGGCTAAGTTACGAGTACCTGCACAAGATCACATAATTATATTACTTATTGTTCTAAATGTAGTAAAACCACATACTCCTGCATTGATAGCTTTGCAGTGGTAGGTACTGTGAGATAGTTTATTGCGGCCGCATTAACCCGCAGAATTCAATGCTTTACGATCTTATACGCGATATTATTTCTATTGGGCTCTGCATTTGCTTGGATATTCATCAAAGGCACCTTAATAACCCGCTGTTTTACTGATACTGGCTTCGTTTAATACTGGTTAGATCTTTTCCTTTTTGATGTCTAGATATTTTGGTGTTGTTGAATTGCATACTCTAAGATTTTAAACTTGCAGTAAAAATAAATACATACGCTATTCCGAAAGGGTAGACAGAGGCGTTTAATACATTTGCCGTTATAGAGGGTGTGCTTATCACCGTTTTCAGGCACATTGAATAATTTCATACAAAATAATCCACATCAGAATTGGCCTATCCAGGTTGCTTCAGTGTCTCATAAAAACACGGGTAAAACTTATAAGTTACTAGCGGACGCCCACTTGATAAATGATATGCACAAAAAACTTCCTCGAGAACCACTCCATCCAGTGGTGAAAACCTCATCAAAATCCGTTACGTAGTTTTAAAGGTCTAAGCATACATACATACAGATGAAAGCTATTTTATTTTATAATATGTAGTGATTACGTACTTCATGTAGTTTTCCGTCAGAGTTTAAAAACACCCTTGTATGTTTTAGAAATCAAACAAGAACGGAAAAATACTAAAACTGAAAATCCAGTTAATTAGCAAAAGTATTCTGGCGAGTAACTTACAAGGTCAGGGAGACATTACCTAAATGTAGTAAACTAGAATCGAACCAAAACTAAATGGCGACGAGCCAATTCTTACCACACATGCAATGTATCACAGAGAAATTTATTACTGTTCTTGTTGATAGGAGCAATGTTTTGTATCATGTTTGGTTGCTAGACATGTGAGACACTAAAGTTAGCTGTAAAGTTCGCGATAGACGTACGAGGAAGTAGGTACGCGTACGCGACTAGACGACCTTTTTCGCCTGTGCGTCACTGCAACGCAGTATGCGTGCAAATCCATACTTAACCCGTGAGAAGGCGCGCCTAATTTTCTTACACGAGTAGGCGCGCGCGAGCAAATTGCTCACACTATCATAAATGTTCATATTTTTAGTGTTTCTATATTTATTGGCTTATAATGTATTTAAATAACACAAGGTTTAGTAAGTAAGAAAACAAGTATTTTAATCAAAACTATTAAACATAATAGCAACTTCGAACGCAAATAACAAAACAACCTAGTATTAACTAAATTTTTTGGAACGTTTCATAAAAATCACAATAAAAACTGTTACATAACAAAAACTAAAAAGTGTTATTCATCCATTAAATCTACACTAATGTGCCTCTCGAAACATACTGAACACATGTATTTTACATGTTCGGTGCAAAGTAATTGCTGGCGCGTGATGAGCAAATTGCCGCACGTTGGTACACGGCCTCCACAAACGCCTTGCTGCGCGGTCGCAATGCCACTGAGCGGATCGAGAATTGCGTCAGGAGTGAGGGGGTGAATATTTAGGAAGGTACTTAAGTGCTTGAATTGGTGTGGCAAGGGAAAGACAAACAATTTTTGAATTAAATTTTTGTGTGAGCAAATTGCTCATAGCGCGCCTTCTCACGGGTTAAAGTCTGTACGTCTATCATCCACTTAAGACGCGCCATTTTCGTGCTGTGTGAGACACTAAATTTTAATCTACAGGCTGTAGATCTTTTTTAATTGGAATTAGACGCAACAGGTGAACGTAAACTCTGAAGAAAACAGTGTCAGCAGTTGCAACGTCAGGTGGGATTTGGTCTCTAAGATTTTCTTTAAATTAAATGTAATATTCTATCTAATATGATTCTTCTATAACCACCACCATAAAATCAGGTGCTGGGCATCATCAGTGTGTCCTAAGGTGCAACTCTTAGTTGCATCTATTGTAAACTGTCTGTCAAAATCTGTTCTCCATAATATTACACTACACATAAATATTATGGTAAATAATTTACCTTACAGTTTCAAAGTTTTGACTAGGTTTGGCTAGAAATTGATCACAACTAGACTACACGCAGGCCGACCGAAAGTTTTTGTTCGATGAGGTACTTATATTACTTAATGTCTTTTTGTATTAACAAAAAAACCGGGCAAGTGCGTCGAGCCACGTATAAGACAGGGTTCCGTAGTTACAAATAAAAGCCTCTATAATTACCGAAATAAGGGAGTTAACCATCTGTTATAGTTTTTCTTCAAAGTTCAGTACATGGACTGCCATCATGAATTTTTTAGGTTCTTCACGCTAGGCGTTTAGATTTAAGAGGGGGGGTACGTCCTGTTTTCGCAAAAGCATGCTCTTCAAAGCTAAATATCTCACAAATGGATATTTAAATTAAAAGAAAACCATCTTTGCAACCTCTCAATGTTTAAAATGACCTTTCTAATGATACCCTACACTAATCCCCACTACGAGTAGAGGTACCCAAAAAAATATTTATAAATTTCAATTTAGTACTTTGTCGGCTTAGTACATATACATATCCATGGAAAGTTTCATGATTCTACCACTAACCGTTTTTGAGGAAAGCTGAGGACAGACATGTCAAAAATTATAAGGGTCCGAGACTTTTACTAAGGGACCCTAAAAATAACAAAATCAATCGAAGTCAACGCCGCGATAAGTCGCGAAATTGCTGTAGTGATCGTATTACAAGAGGTATTGGTCAGTTGGTAGATCGTTGCTCCGAACAGGGGCGGGTACAAGTCCGGCCATTATTAAAAAAAATATTTAACAGAATCAACTCTAAAATTTAAAAGTTCTAATAGAAGACTATCCATATTTCTTATATGCAGCTTTTGATGATTCACAACATCTCTATGAATAAGATATTTAAATTCATAGACACTCACAACATCTAGATCCGTTTATTTCTTGTAAGTAACTTGAAATTTCTTAGATGCATGTGTAAATCATAGGAGGTTCGTTTGTCTGGCTTTCGTTGTGTACATTTACTTGGAATTTTGCCAAGAAGTCTTGGCTAGTAGACGCTTTGACACTGCGTTTTGAGATAGTAAAAGTCTCAAACATACGAAGTATAGGACTATAGCATGTAATCTTAAATTCATTGGTTGACTAAAGTATTCGGTGAATAGTATCATTTGATTTGAGATTTTTTGGTGCGACGGAACTTTATCAACAACGCGGCTCTTGCAAATACTGAGAGATTGAGATCTACAGTGACTGGCAGTGCGTGACCCGACACTTGGCCGGATTTTTTTGTTTGTCATCTCATCTTTCGTCGAAAGGGGCTCGTAGCTTAATGGTACCGAGTATGTTAACACATTCAAAGGTTAAGCAACATCTAGCCAGGCCGGTCTTAGGATGGGTGACCATTTCTTAAGACATTGACACCCCTCCGTGACTTGGAGGGCACGTTAAACCCGCGTCGTTTCCGGTTGTTATACGAATATCATTCTATGGCAGTAGTTGTTACGGGTATTTGGAACCCTAAAACCAAATTTGCCTGGGCTAACTGCAGAGCTTCGAAATGGCCAATGGATTGTGGAGGTCAGATGGCAATCGCTCCACGGAAAATATCGAAACTCAGCCGTATAGCAGTTAGACTGGAAAGCCGACCTCGACTGAGTTCGGAAAAGGCCTAGTGGATGATCTCATATTTTTCGTCAACATGAACTCATTTTGTTTATTAAAAGCTACTGCCGTGTGGTCCCATTTTAATTTAGTCCAATTTCAACAAATATTTAGCCCCATTCCAGTAATTGCAAGTCGATTTTTTTGCAAAAACTATTGATAGTGAAATGTACGACCTATGACGTTACTGATAAATGATCTTATACTGAATTACAAAGAACTATGAGGCACTGGTATAGTTAAACATTCAGACAAAATCATAATATAATTTGCGTTTTATATTTATTCTTATAGATTTACACCCCTTTGTCGTCTCGTATCTCCTTAACCAAATATACTCATTGATTCGCTTTTCTGGACGACTTCCAATGCGGAAGTTCGATGGCATCTTTTACTGTATTGCTTCCTTCCTATGAGTTGGCGAGTTGTTGAAAACTTTTACCAGTGAATTTTTGAAGTAACAGTAAGCAATTTTGTTATTCTACTAATTTATCAACTCAACTAGAAAATGTTTGCGGGAGGTTTTACTTGAATTATACTTATATTTAGCTAAGTTTAGATCTAAACCTACCTAATATAATTCAAGTAAACATTACAGACTAGTAGACGATGTATACTATAAAAAGAAAATGTAGAAAAGAGATAAATAGAAAAGTCGGTACAAACTCCTTTATGACTCTTTATTGTAGTCAAAATAGTTTACTAGTGGATTTTTATTGTTAGAAAATATTTCATGTTATTTTAGGCAAATCTAACACACAGGCAGTAAGAATAAAGCTCAAGTACAGTCAGTCGGAAAAGTGATGAAAATTTAAGTATGAGCCATTTTGTGCACATTGTGTCAGCATTTAAGGTTATAATAATCTACAGTACAAAATTGGATCCTGGATTATTTGTGTTTTGTCACTCAATGAGTGTTTGATAATCCTATATAATTTTAAAATCTCGCATTAAAATAAATATATACGATAAGTATCGTAATAACGTATGACGTATATGACTGCAACCGAAGCCTCGGTCACTGCTGGATTAAGTAAACATTTTTATTTACATAATACGCATTTACAATTAATATTTACATTCATAAAAATCTTAAAACTAAAATAGAAACTAGTTATAATATAATATGAAATTAATACGAAATTTTATTTTAATTTAAAAAAAAGTGTAAAAAGTTTGGGTCCCGCGGTAGGGTGCCCATCATGGCGGCGGCCTTCCCGCGTTGTATGGCGATGCTTATCCGCTGCGCGAGAAAGCCGCCGGCACGTAAGTCTCCCGTTACCTCACTGAGCCATTTGCTGAGCTCCTTGAAAAGCGAGTGCGCAACCGGGCCCCACGGGCCTAGTGTCTCGACACCAAATGCGACAAAGTCGTATTGAGTGCCGAGACAACTGTACTTGCCCACCTTTGAGCACTTACGTACCTCGGCCGCCGCGGCACGTTTGGCGGTTGCCGGAAGATAGGTCGCAGTTAGTGTGTCGGCACACGTGGCGTCCCATACTAGTGGGCGACCCATCCTCCATGGTATCATCGACATCCCGGTATCATCTCTTACCATCGTCCCGTGCAATGTGCTGGGGCTCCAGAATCGCAGGGACGTTTACACTGACGAGACACCGTCGCAGGATGTCGTGGATCGCGGCATGGCGGGACAGGCGGCCAGCACTCGAAGAGCAGGTAAGTCCATGGTGACCTAGGCGATCCACACTCGCTCCACAAGAAGCATAACTATGTTGTACACAAACCTCGGCCCCCAGCCGGAGACTGATGGCGAGTCGGAGAGTGTCGTGTTCAATGAAAGTACCAGTGTTGGGGGATGGGTAGGCATGGAGCCAGTGTCCAGATTCCTGTCTTGACACTGCTTCCAACCTGGCGCGATTTTTTAGGATAGGATTAGGTAAAGTATTTTTGTAAGATCTGCCCATTTATATGTCTAAAAAATAATATAAATTTGTGCTCAACAACTTTTGTCATTGAATGTACATTGAGTTTGTTCAATCCACGTATAATCTTCAAAGCCTTACTACCGAGTACAGTTCAATACCTGCTACGATAAACATTATTACTCCGTTTTAACTCGTTTTGAACCTTACATTATCTGAAATACGATTGGAACTCAATTATTTTTATATATCGTATAGTAAACGCTGTTTTCGGTTTATCGTTTGCTAAATAGGTATTAGTTTTGAAAAAGTATCAATTCGTATCTGAATTAGCTTCCTTTGAAATTAAGGATTTGGATTAAGGAATAGCTAAGTAAAGTAGTTAGATAAGAAATTGCTGGTATCTTCTCAAGAGAAACAACTTACCGAACCAGTGAAGGAATCATTTACAAATGGTTATTTATGTACTTAATTTAGTATTTTTATAATATGACGTAAAATTGTAAAATTTTGACATTCATATGTGCCTTAACTGAATAAACGAAATTGATTCTTTGAAATATCATTGGGAGAAATGGCATTTTCCGAGTTCAATATTTTAATCTAAACAGAAATTATACTTTGTAACTTATACAATAAGATATTGGGAATCCAAAACTGATCCACTGATAGGTTTTTATGTAAGAGATATTTGTCTGATAAGAATCTGAAATATAAAGTACCATAAAATCGCCAAATCCGTGAGTGACTGGACCATTTTTGATAACTATTTTTATTGTATTTGTTACTTTCAGATAAAGTACTTAGAAACTAAGAAAGTTTCAAGGAAAAGTTCTTCAAAATTTACTAATTTTGAAGAACTTTTTTTCTTTAAGAAGAACTAAACGACAGTTAATACATGACAACATCTTTTGTTATATATTATTCATTCAAATTTCATTGGGTCAGCTTGTCTATTCCTATACTTCTGTGCTAATATTATAAAGGTATATAGATTATTTTTTTAGTTTTTTTTAATTGAATAGGCTCCGTACGTAACTAGTGAACTACTTTGAGTGTTAACTGTTACTTCGGGAATCGGTAGCGAGAAAATAATCAGATATACTCAGCTAGTATTTTCTTTTTATTTCCAGTGTGGACTTCAGAAATGGTCCTCCAGTACACTGGGCAGTCGCTGGCGAATTTGGCTCGCGGACGCACTTTGTACTGAATGAATCTGATCCCTCCTCAGCACACCTCGTCATTGAGAAGATGGCTAGACATGATGAAGGGGTTTACAGATGTAGAATAGATTATGTAGATGCACCAACAAGAAACTATAGAGTTAATTTAACTGTTATCGGTGAGTACTGATGCACTCGAAACTGGTTAGGAACCAAACCTATTGTAGTACGAGTAAATGTTTTATTTAGCATTCTATGATTACTAAAATTAGCATCCATTGAACCTTTTCTCAACCTAGTATGTGGTCGGCTTTTCATTCTAATGGCGAAGATAGCTACAATTTATGCAGATAAGATAACAATAATATTCTAGACGCAATATTCGGGTCTAAAAGCATAAAAGAAATAGGATCTTATTTCATTTTCTTTTTCACAGTACCCCCAGAACCACCTCGGATATATGACTACGAAGGTACTGAAATTCTGGGTAACATAGCAGGACCCTTTAGAGAAGGACAGAGTGTACTACTATCTTGTCAAGCGGCAGGAGGTGAGACAATCAGTATTTAGTTTTGTTCTTCATGTAACTACTAGACACAATACATAAATTTATACACCTAGTTATATATACCCTGCTTCGTCCTGCTGTGTCCTGTGGCTAGTAGACATAATAAAAAAGATCTTCATGGTAAACAGTGGCATCTATTGGTTTAAAAAGTTGAAAAAGCTGTGTTTTCCCAGTCGCTTAAGACGGTAAGTCGGTATCGTCGCGTAAGTCGGTTAAGAAGGCGATTAAAAACATGGTAATTGGGCGTAAGATGCCTATGGGGTCTGAGAACTGTGGATGCATTTTGCAAGAGTGAGATATTTTTCAGCAGATCCACATGTAAGTGAAGATTATTTTATTTTCATTTAAACAAAGGCGTCTAATTCTCAACAACCAATTCTTTCGTAACATTTAAATTTTATTGTCAAATAGGTAAACCATTACCAGACGTGGCCTGGTACAGAGGTGAAGAACGCCTTGCATTTACCAAAGGAGGCTCCGTATGCCAACTGCATCTTCCTAACCTGTCTCGAGAGATGACGGGTACCAAACTACAGTGCAGAGTAGAGCCACCATTACTGGAGCCACAGTTTCGAGATGTAACTTTAAGGTTATATTGTGAGTATGAGTACATAATTATTCAAAAATGAATGTTTTATCTGTATCGTATGAATCGACGTTAAAACTCGGGAACAGCTGGACGGATTTTGCAAATTTTGGTCTTGTAATATTTCTGGAGATTCTGAGAAGCTTTCAATAATTTCTGTTTGTTGGGACAGCTAGTAACTAATATATATCATAACAGTCATACCGTTATTCTCCAATACAGTGAAACCACAATTCATTCGAGTGACTGGCAATGGAGCGACGAGGGCCAGTCTGAACAAATCCTTTGTCTGCACCACTCGAGGATCCAAACCGGCACCAAACATCGAGTGGTTCATCAACTCACAATTAGTCGATTCCACATTGACACAGGTATGCAATGTATAATTGACTGAGGGAGCGAAGCGACCGAAGTCTCCGTTTCAGCTTGCAGACTGGGGAGAATTTCTTTCGTCTGAACCTACGGGTTCTGTCAGATCATGTTTGAGGCCGTATTTATCAACCGATTTGCATGAAACTTTACACACACACTCCTTGCTTACAATGAATAACATTTGAATTATATTTTTTGAATTGGATGACAAATGAAAGTGTAATAAAGAAAATTTAAGAAGAAAGTATCTAAACAAAGCCGCTCCCGAAGTCTACGGTTCACAGAACCACTAGTATTTATAGTTCCGATAGGAAAAAGAGAAATAATAAGGTCATAGAGTTGAACAATACATAACGGAACTTTGGCGAAGGCTAAAGTATCATAACACTTGTATCCAGCTAAAATCATCCAAAACAGAATCTATACTTCATAATCCTACGAAACATGCACTGTTGTATATTTTTACGGCGACAGCGTATACGATGACCGCGTTGGTCTATGATATTTTCTGACCAGTTACAAATAATCTAGAATTCAACTCCTTCACAGGTGGAAGTAGATGGAGAAGTAACCAAAAGTATCTTGACATGGCACGTGAGGAGAGAAGATAGTGGCCGTCAGCTCACTTGCAGGGTTTCAAACCCATGGTTCCCGGCTCACACGCTGGAAGACTCCGTCACGCTGGATGTTATGTGTATGTATTAACTGTTTAGTTATTCATTTGGCTACACTCACTGAGGTAACAAGTGAAGAAGCAATCCACTACCCCTCTCTAACTCCTTTGATATACTATCTAACAATTTTGTAATTACTTATTGGCGATTGGAAAAGAGTGGCCTTGAAATTTGAAATACTGACGTTTGTAAGAGCCATTTAGTGACCTATACAAATAAATAAATAAATCAAATCAAATCATAATGAACAGATTTTTACACATTAAATTGCTTGTTTTTCATTAAGTAACCATCGGTGAACAGCGCTAGTAACACATTACAATCGCGTGCAAAATAATTGACCCAATAACAAAAACAAGTGGAAAGCCGCACCATATATCAAATATACACCACACAGTAGATATCGTAAAAGCAGAGTTCCGTTGTTTGTTAGAGTCGTGTGCCAACAACTTTGTCCCCAAGTTTTAACGTTATCGCGAGCCAGGCTGGTCTCGTGCGGTGTCGTGATACTACGAGTGAGTCGCAATACGGATTTATTATGATAAGTATTTCTTTACAAAATCATGATGCGATATTTGTATCATTTTAGGTCAGTTAATTTATAAAATAGTTAAAGATTTTTTAAATAACTTTGTTTTTAAAGCAATAAGATTAACCTAAAGTAAGGATACGGATTAGATTTTGAAATCTCCACACAAAACCCTATACAGATCAGTCCGACCAGCTTGGTATATGTAGGCTGAATTCCCCTCTCCTTGGGAAAGGTCCATGCCCAGCAGTGGGTGTTAAATATGCTGTAATGATATGTTATGCAGATTCTCTAAAAGGAAACTGATGTTACATTGGAGTCAAAGCTCTATAAAAAAAAGTTCGGTCGGGCGACCCCCGTCAAGAACGAAGTTCTTTACGCAACTGCAACGCAACATACCGGTTGGGAACCACTGATAATAATAAGCGTAATAAGCGCAACGTGACAGTTTCTACTAAATCGCACTACCCGTAAGCCGCGTTAGAGAACTTCGTTCCAAAAACATCTTGTATGCAGTAAAAATTACAGCTAAGAAATTTAAATGGTTCAAGAACTATTAAACTAGGATAAATATTAAAGTAAAAAAAAATATGCTTATTTAGAAGATATATGTACATACCTAAATAGTATGTACTCGTATTATACAGTAGTGAAAGCTCGGAAAACAAGTATCACTATTATTGTAGGAGGTAGGTAATATGGTGGATTTTGTTCCAAGCTGGGGATCGTACATGCTACACCATAGGAGGTTAAGTACAGTATCTTACGGAAAGAGTCATCAAAACTGATATAATTACCTTCCATATTTCAACGGGTGCATTGGGATCTCATCAAAATTTTAAGCACAGGCCATCCTCACCTACAAGTGGAACACCTCACATATAAACATGCCCGAATAGCGGTCACATTTTTTTTGGATCACACAACGTTTGTTCCGACCACGAATCGAACATGAGACTGATGCTGAAAGCGGATGCATTACCGACGATGCCACCAGACGACTAAAAGTGGGCGTATAACCTTTGTCTAACTTCGAGGAAATAGGCGTTCAACACAAACAATATTCTAAGCGTATCTTATCACCCCAGTAAATTGAAACATAAATAGTGTTACGACATGTAGAAACTTGTAACATCAAGTTAAACACGCAAGAAGATTACTTCAAAAACCCAAGCTCGCACAACCAAGTTTATCTCGTCAACTTAAAACATTATCACTTATTGTCAAGCGTACGGCCTCAAGTGTAATGTAACCGAATGTTTGTAGAATATCAACAGTTGGGCCAATGTTGGTCTTATTATGATATTTGTTAAATTCTGCTACATCTCAATCTATTTTGGTTCAGGTGAAATCTTATTTATTTTATTATATCAACGTTTGAAACACTATTATACGGTATAATATAATTATACGATAAACTATAGCAGTTATATAACAAGTCCTTTTTACTTATTCTTACATTAAGCCATTTGATTAGCTATGGATGAAGTTAGTTAGATCACTTTGAGATTATTTGAAACAGGTAACATAAACTATGGAAAAAGACATAGGTAGTTAATTTCCTGTACACAAATAAAGGTCAAATATGTTTGAAAATAATATACAAGGAAATAAAAAACATACAAATTGTAACAAAAGTATTCAGCAGATAACTCACGACCAACATTGGATCCAACCTTAAAATGAACAGGAACACGGCTTTATTTAACTTTTGAAGTTGTTAGTGAAGTTACACTCATGCGGGGATGTTAAATTATTTTGTTATGATATAAACAGTTGAGTGTTCTCTTGGGATTACTGACGGACGAGCCAAGTTTCACAATGACGTTATATGGAAAACGCTGGTTTATAGACATGAAGAGACCTCGTGTCTTGATAAAGGGACAGATATCAAGGATTCATAGTAAAGTTTTGTACAGAGAGATTAAGTATATGATGCTTGTGGCAAGGAATGAATTTAACTGGAGACCCTATATATATATCTACCCAAATTAATTATGTATAGGAAAGTACTGTTCTTTGGAAGTAGCGACGAGAAATGCGAAGTATACGTCTACTCCGCTGTTTATAATTATGTTGTTATGATTTTATAGAAATGAAAACTTAGATACTTTTGAAAATTCAGACTAAGAGTAAAGTAAGGTAAAATACAAACAGAGAAAGAAACAATGGTAGAATCTTTTGACGTAGTAAATATAGTAGTAGATATTAAATAATTCATGAGTCTCATAGTGTGCCATGAAATAGATTGCCGTAATATTGTTGTTAAATTTGAAGTCATTAACATAAAACTAGAACTTTTAGAAGATTTTTATTAGGTAGGTTTTATACTCAGAAATAGTGCATCAAAAAGCACGTATTTAATTCGAAGTCCAATAAATATCACTAAAAACATTGTGCTGAAAATATCAACACCGAAAATAATACCTCCAAAGATATTAGGAAGAACTTTGTAAACGATATGGATCAAAATAGATTATGATGCCAACCAGCGCGAACTTTTTAATTGCAAAAAGTACATCCTTGTCAAGACAACGAAAGGCTCCGTAGTAGTGGCCAAGTATATTGTTTTATAGTGCCCTTTAGAGTTCCACAATTGAAGTAGATGCATGAAAAGTTATAATATGAGTTATTCAAGAATATATTTCTTTGTCACTTGGGCGTAATAATAAATTCAGCAGAGTATTATGTAGTGTAAAATAGTTCTTTATACTGCAGAAGGAATTCAGAAACATTTACAAAATTCGTTATTTTGCGAAATTATGTTGTGCACGTACAAAATGCAGTAATACAAGTTGCAAAAGAAAACAAACAACGTAATAATTGTTCTGGTGCCTGTACTGTAGATTTTAAATGTCACGGAGTATTTAAATTCAGTGGGTAAACTAATAAATTGTGAATACCTATATTGTTTTCCACACGTTTTTTATCCTGGTAATACTCGTAGATTTTATAGCTGTGCTATGTTAATAACTGTTAGCCTAGTAAGCATAATGGGTTATCAACCACCAATAAAAAACACGTCAAACATTGACGATGGTACCAAATAATTTTCGAATTCGGACCTCAAGTAAAAACTTCACTTCAAGTAAAAACAATAATTCAAAGTCAAAAGATATGAGGTAACAAGCATAAAAAACATATAGTTGAGATATACCTCCTCCTTTTTTGAAGTTGGTTAAAAATCTTATTCTTCCAGTGGTTATAGCCTCATAGAGAAGTAGTCAAATAGGTAAACATAATTATACCTTATAGATTATCAAATTACATCGACTCAGGCCGGTCTATTTCTTATGAAATGGTCACCCATGACCATTGCATAAGACATTGAGACCCCTCCGTGCCTCGGAGAGCACGTTAAGCCTTCGTCGGTCCCGGTTGTCATACAAACATTTAAGGCAGTCGTTAGGGGTAGTTGGAGCCCTAAATCAAAAATCCGACCGTTCTAACTACAGAACTTTGATATCGCCCATGGGTTGTGAAGGTCAGATGGCAGTCGCTTCACGGAACATATCGAAGTTCAGCCGAATCGTAGTTAGACTGGAAAGCCGACCCCAACTGAGTTGGGAAAAGGCTTGGTGAATGATGATAGATTATCAAATATTTACTGTGATACATTTTTTATAATATCTTCTGGGCTAAGGTCACCTGTTGTACTTTATTATTTTCAAAACACGATTGTCTCTTTTTGTTTAATAACGAATAGAAGTACTCGTATTTTATCTTTTATCTTTGAACATTAATTTTTCATTACATTATTAACATTATTTCCTTAAATTTTAGTAGGATTTATCAGATTTTTAATTACCGGTCTCCAGTTTATGTTATGTATTTTCTTCAATAGGTACTTCAAAACAATAACACATCTGATTCTGTTTGGTAGTAGTGTTTGCTCATTGTGAAACTACACATAGGTCTGACTCTGTCAGAGCATCCGTGTTTTGAATAAACAATTTTGTCGTTGTCAACCTTAATATGAATTTTCACTTATCAGCACGTTTTACCGATTCAGTGTGAACATATACGAGTATCAAAGAATATTATAACATTTATATGGTACAGATTTCGTTAAATATTTGGTAAATAATAGAAAAATATAAAAGAAAGCAGTACTTTAGAAAGTAGAATAGAATCTTATGAAGGCAGATTACAAATTATTGTTAATTATTGTTAAATTTTATTACATAGGCACATACCTATTTCCACATAATTACGCAAATTCCCTGAAGTGGTAGACTAAAACATACTCGTTTTAAACGCCTACTTTCCGCACGTAGTTTTGTTATTCCACGTAATAGGAAGTAAGCCTACTAATATTCGCCGTCCATTGATGTTTATTATATATATATTTATTTATTTATTATATATATATGTTTATTATATATGTATATTTTAAAAACAGTATTCTCCTTAGATCCCCCGGTAACACAAATATCTTTGGTGGAACCAAAAGAAGCTCGTCTACTGCGAGAAGACGAAGACGCGGCACTCTTTTGTTCAGCTGAAGCATCACCACCAGCCGTCAATTTTACTTTTTATAAGGGTACCGAGGTAAGTCAGAAATACCTAGTTTAAATTCCTTGCAGTGTTACATAGAGAAGAATAATATAATAAGAGGACACAAGGCACATTGCGCACAAAACCAAAAAATAAAGAAAATGAGACTAGACGAACAAAATGTTTAAAAACAAAACTGATAAAATAAAGGAAGGGAGACATAAAAATAACAAAAAATAAAAGTGAGGTAGGAATGGACACCTGCACGCTAGCCCCGGCACAGAATAGGGAATAGTGGCACCGAAGCAGAAATCTGGTGTTAATAAACATCCAAACTACATGAATATGTAAAGCGTTACATGCAGCATGTTCCGAACACAAAAAAATTATAGTTTAAAAATTTCATTAAACTACATAATAGGCTATTATGTAGTTTAATGAAATTTTTAATTGAGGGCTTCTACATCCTATAATATGCGTAAGCCTCGTGAGTTACTTGATAGGTTTTGCTTACTCTATCTTTTCTCATATATTCAAGATATTGGCTGGCCCCTTATACACTAAAAAAAACACGACATCTAGTAAGCTCAGGGTAAGAATGTTCCCTTTTCCGCTGATTCAAGTCCTAGACATTGGCTTTCGCGAATTATAGGTATAGAAAAATATTTGTGAAATGTTTATACACTCATTACTTTCAAATACAATAGTTATGAATGACCTATTATTTTAGCTATTGTAAATATCAAATAGATTGAAATAAAAGGGTATTGACACCGAAAACTCCGCTGTCCGTCAGCCCGTCCCACCCCGCAGCGACAGTATGTTCCTCGGTGTAAATGACATTTAATTTCAATATAAGTATATGGTATACTTATATAAATAATTTCCACACACACGAAACCGGGCCGACCTACTAGTTATTAGTATTATCAGATTTGAAACAAGTTTTTTTGTGTAATTCAGGTACACCTAATCAGAGATGATCCGATTGGTGGTGTATCAGTTGTAGGCAACAAACTGATGGTTAAAGGATTGAGGCGACACCACTCCACCATGTACAGGTGCCGAGCGAGAAATTCAGAAGGCAGTGCATTAAGTGAACCGCTGACTTTAAACGTTCTTTGTAAGTAAATACTCGTATTATATAAGTATATTGGAATATTTACACAAAACGCTATCACAAACTAAGCGCAGCTTAGACAAGCTAATACAAATATTTTAATCTCACGGCCGATGCAATCCAACAGAAACGTCGGCAATAAATTATTATTGTAATCAAAGTTAATGCCCTAAACAGTCATTTTGATACTGACTCACTGAATATTATAAAATGATCTCGTTCAGTTTCTAAAATTCCATTTCTTTCTCAAGCTCGACCCGAGTGTGCAGCTGGGAATATAGTTCAACAAATATCAGGGGCGCCTGGTGGAGAGGTTAGAGCAAGGTGTTCCGTGACGGCACCAGCAGGTCATGATGCTGGGCCGCTAAGGTTCTACTGGACCTACAACGGCACAAAGGATGTTTTACCAGTAAGTCTATAGATTTCTTTTAGTAACCAAATAATAAATATTTGAAGTTTTGACCAAGTTCCACCGACCATGGTCACAGTGACGAGTGATCTGTGAAGGTCTGTGACCACGACCAGTGTCTGTCTATAACTCATACTATTATACGTTTTATTTTGTGTGATGGGAATCTGAAACCCTAGCTGTTGTCTTCTGAAACGAGTACCTATTTATTTATTTTATTTTTATTTATGTAATTTATTTCGTATTTTGTTCAGATACCAGCAGCAAATGTAACTATTATGGGTTCCACAAGTACCGTAGTTCATGGTTTGCCGCTCGACGCAGATGAGGATCTTGGCTGGTTAGCATGTTGGGCCAGCAACGACGTCGGCAACCAACGGGAGCCTTGTCTCTTTAGGATAATGTCTGCAGGTACTATTTCATGTTTTGATATCATTGTGCTAAACATAAATACAGTGATAAAACATACCTTTTGAATTTGTACTGGTTTACAATAAACACTCTTTATTCTATTTTATAAAAAGTATTGTAAAACTTCTCAGTTCCGTTTATACCAAACATTTTTACTCCAAGATAATACAGAAAACTAATACAGAACATCTTACAAACAGCGCTCCCCGAACCTCCGAATAATTGTGAGATTGAAAACGAGCTTCTTCATTGCGAGCCTGGCCACGACGGAGGCTTGCCTCAACGGTTTCTCCTGGAAGTTCTGGAGGTACGGCACCGTACGGAGACGAGCGACCACAATGAGATCTCCACTATGAACGATCAGGTGAGCGTGGCTGATGCCGTGCTAACTGTGACATGCATCCCTTCATGTACTAAGTCATTAAATATTAAACTTCAGAAGTATCAACTAGCTTGATGCATGTGATGATTATTTTTGACTTTCGATGTCTTTGTTAGCATTCCTTATTTCGAAAGGCAAATAGGAACTTCTAAGTTCACTTCATTTTACAAACAGTATTACAAGATTCCCATGGTGATATCCTACTAGAGTTGTTTTGTTGAAATTTCGTAGTTTTGAACTCAAAAATGTACGAACTGTGGACATATTTTTTCAATATTTTCTTTCTATTTGTTTTTCTAATAATTGTAAGTATAATAGTAGAGCTGAATTCTTCCCATTTCGCCGAAATCGGTTTACGCGAACACGTAATTTCATTATCACAGATATCATTGTTCCGAATTACTGTGACTTTGCTTGTGCTAATATTTCCTGTTCGTTCACTGTGTCACATAAATCATTGTCATTAATAATATTGTTCAATTTATCATTAACCTGTGTCGTTTTATATAATGTTGGTTGACGCATCGTATTATTGATATTTACTGGCGATCAGAAAAGAGTGGTCATGAGCTTTTACGACCGCTCTACCTATCGCCTTGTTTGTAGAAGCAATAATATTGAAATTCATTTAAAGTGTTTATGACCTTCATAAATGAAATTCATTTAATTCATTACATAACCATAACAACATAAAATATTTTTAAAACCAATCCTACATGTTCTATTTAAATTTCTATAACATTTTTGTTGTAATAGTTAGCAGGTGTATTTTTTTTCTAATTCCAAGATTTATTTTCTACAATTCGTTCATAGATTTCGACTGAAAATTCCATATAGTCGTTATAAAAACAGTTATTCGTCGACTATAATGAAGTGGTTTCTCCAAAGAGGTAGGCTGAGGCATGTTATATGCACACTATACTGAGGTTTACAAAATGTTCAAGAATTCAAATCACAAGTAGAATTTGTGAACGTAATATTAATATATTTTCGTATTGTAGGGGGTATCTGCATTTGGTTTAACCGAGGCGGTTTATCGAGTGAGGAACGACAAACCTCAATTTGCCTTAGATGCTTTATCACCTGGACGCTACACAATGCTGGTGTATGCAGAGACGCCAAGAGGAAGATCGCCAAGACCTGCAGCATTGCACAGCGTATCAATAAGAACTGCAAATGATTTGGATAGGCCTGGTAAATATATTTTCACAAATAAATAAAAAAAATTCTGCGATATCATTGGTGTAGGATTTGGCCAAACAGCTTAACACGGGAAACAGTGTCACAATAAGGGCTATTTTATCTCTAGGAAGTAATCTTTTGCATAGGATGGAAAGAAAATTGTGAGTAAACAAAGCTGTCATAAGGCTTTCGGAAAGTTATAATAATACCCAACTTCAGAGACGCCCGGCAACGGACGTTAGAGCGGCCGTTGCCAAAAAAAAAAAAAAAAAAAAAAAAAAAAAAAAAAAAAAAAAATATAATACCCAACTTTTATTTTTTTATAATTTAATAAATTTAATTTTACCTAGTTACCAGTTGATTTTCTTAGGATCTCTTCAAACCATGACTCCAGCAACGCCACAACAACCCACAGTTACGGACAATAGTATGGCACTATTAGTAGGCGCTGTCCTATCGTTGGTACTTCTGACTATACTGACTACACTATGCGTAGCCATGATAGTCATGTGCAAGAACAAAAGTCGACCCAGGGACCCTGAGCAGAGGTATGCTTTTACAGTAATAATAATATTTTCTTCTATTAACGCAACTATTGGAATACATTACAATAGTTACAATCATAACGAGGTATGTGCCTAATTACTTTTGTTTTTTCTATAGCACGATTCTTCGACGGAATGTTGGTGTCTCCATGTATGGTGGTTCATCGGCTAACTCCACCATCATGCCCACCGTAGTAGTGAGGGGACATCGAGGTTCTAGGATACTAGCTGCACGATGGTCAGGAGTTCTGGACGACGCACCTTTAGCTGTTTTAGCCTTAGATACAAGACCTCACGGTAAGAATATATTCTAATGGTTTATTTGCCCGAAGTGGCTACATCTAGTCTTACCGGCTGTATTTCTCAATTTTATATAAGAGTTACGTTACCTTACTATGAATCAGTCCAGAGACGCCCGGCAACGGACGTTAGAGCGGCCGCGGCCTTGGTCGCGGAACTAAAAAAAAAAAAAAAAAAAAAAAAAAAAAAAAAAAAAAAAAAAAAAAAAAAAAAAAACTATGAATCAGTCAAATAGCTTTAGTTTAATTATATTGTTTAACACGGGAGAGCCTTGGGCGCGGTAATACTTCTAGGTGTTGGAAATTAGTAATTTCTATCCAAGTAGTCTAAAAAATAATTATGAACTCTTTACTCTAAAACAAAGTATGAGAGTTAGATTTTTTTTCGTTTCTTTTCAGCTGATACTGATTCAAATAGAAGTGACGACGAAATCCAAGAGACATCGTTAGCAAGAAATATGGGTACAACAGAAACACAAACTGAAACGTAATTTTGTAACACGAGTGCCATAGACATTAATTATGTAGGTATTTAAAAAAATATTCTTTAAGTAGGTTTAAAATCTCAGACAGTCTTGCCTGTCTTCTGTGGATTTAATGAATTATAATACAATTTTCTCATTTAGAAATATGTTATTCTCAACTAAAAAATGTTTAAAATAATTTAAGGTAAATAAATCTTAAAGTTCTTAAAACTAATTATGAATCTGTACATAAGAAAAATATTAGATTCAGCAAAATTTATGCTTTGAAACAAAATGAAAATCAAATACCTTGTGATTTATGAACAATAGGTGTTTTATGTTCTATGAATTCAGAATGTATTAAATTTATAAAAGTTAATCTTTGTAATAAATATTTATACCAACAACCTTCAGAAAAGTATTTGAAAAACTAAATTCTGTACGGAGGTCTCTGGGAAACTACGAGTAATTACTAGAATTTTAAAGGTTTCTTTTAAATTTCTAAAGAAATAAGTACCGGTGAAAAATATTATTTCATCAATTATTGTACTCTCGGTTTGTTCGTTATTATACCGCCATTTTATTTATTACCCCTATTAATTTGTTATAAAGAACGAACCAATGATAGTTAGTATTGTTATAAAAAAAATATAGTGTCGTACGAACCTTTGAGCGAATGCATGAAAATGTAATGATTTTTATTAAAAGAAAAATAACTATACAGTTTATTAAATAAGATGTATCGAATACATTTTTCGAGCTTACCCTTACTCAATACCTTAACGTAATACTAATTTTAACTGCATCGGTGGCGTGGTCGGTAGTGCATCGGCTTTCGACTCCGGAGTCTCGGGTTCGATTCCAGGGTCAGAACAGTTAGAAAATGTCTATGTATATTATGTATGTATTTAGAAATATATAACAAATGTTTATCAGTTGTCTAGATCCTATAGCACAAGCTTATAGCTTAGTTTGGTCTAGATGACGTAGTGTGAGAATGTCCAAAAAAAATACAATATAATTTCAAGTCCTATCGTATTTAATAGCGCACACATGTAATACCAAGTGCGTATATAACATCCAAAATTATAATAAATTACAGCAGTTAATACTATAATACACATATTATGAGAATATATATATCAGCAGTCGGCATACATTACTTCACATCTCGAGATGTAATAGCGCCATTACGAAATTACTAACTAAATCGCAATACTCCGTACACATATAATATACAATGTGATATATCTGATAATATTATACGTAATAATACGTCGAGTGTAATAAATCGCTAGCATTTATCATGTGTATCACTAGTGAGTATAGTATACCTTACACTGAATATAATTATAAAAATATAAATTTATATATATATTTCATAAAAGGCGATTATTTTTTGTCACTCATCTTTAAGGGGACGCCCTCGGTTTCGCCTGCTTGACAAATTATTATACTCAAAAACTCTTCTCAAAAACCATTCTATCCACTGGTGAAAACCACATTACAATCCGTTGCGTAGTTTTAAAGATCTATGTATACATACGGAACGGTCGACTTTGTTCGACAATATAATTATGTATTTTTTTCCCACGTCCGTTGCCGGGCGTCTCTGGCTCGCACGCAGAAGGTATTTCCAGTGGCGCCCGGTTAGGCAATATATGTTGAAATAAAAATTGCCAAAGTTACTCTTTTTAACATCAGCTATCTGCCAGTCCCATTAGTGTCACAATTTTAAAGATTACCCCAAAAAATCTATAGGTTAACTAAACTGGGTTTATTTATATCTTTAGTGAAAAGTTGTTTTTTCAGGATTACAAACAGAGAGACACTTTAATTTCATTTATTTGTTCATAGCTATGAAGAATTGCTTTCAATGCTATTGTGAAATGTATAATGACAAATGAAGTGTTAATAATTGATGAAAATTAAAAAGGTGACTTATTTTTTTTGCTATTCAGAATAGTACTTACGTACCTTCACAAATATAATCACAGTTGTTTCCAAGGGGAAAGTACCTACACTCATATTATAAACCCATAATTCCTCACTTAATTCATAGTTCCACATAATAGACGTGTTGATTTTGCGAGTTTCAGAGCATTATTTTTACTTTAGGAGTTGTTTTATCTTAAGTTCAACGGTATATAAAATTACGGTACTAAAGAAAACGGTATTAAAAAATAATTTGTAAATATTACACGTATGTATGCATGAGACAGTATTATTTATAGTGATACTTATTGACTTTGATTTCTTTTATAAATTGTAATTTTTAAGTTTATGTAAATATTCTATTTGGTAGAAAAAGTCTGTATTAGGTACACTTACGTAGGAAAGTATTAGGGGTATATAGTGCCTTCATTTTTATATGTATTCAAAATTATTTTGAAAGTACTGTATAAAATTCTTTCACAAAAGATTATTTTGAAAGTACATTGTATTGTTTAAAGTTTTATATTTTAACATGTTTAATATTTGCAATTTCGTAGACAATTGAATTGCGTTTATATTTAAAACCAATCAAGATCATTTTAAAAATATAGGAAGTTAATGCCATAGATAGTTACTTATTACGGGTATTAAGTAAGATTTTATCTTGTAAATTTCCAATAATGTTATAAATAGTTGGTATATAAATCTCTAATATTGGATAGAATCAGGCGTTACCTGGCGAAAATCCATGACAAAGTAATGGTAAGTAAGATGTTCAAACTTTTCAAAATAATTGCATCATTCTCTCAAAAAATATAAGACATTAAAACGTCGACAAATGTTTCACCTCTAAACGAGGCATTCTTAAAACTGTCTCAGAGAGAACAGCCTTCTCTCGCTGTTCTCTCTGAGACAGTCTTATATTTTTTTGCGAGAATGATGCAATTATTTTGAAAAGTTTGATCATCTTACTTACCATTACTTTGATATAAATCTCTATTTATTTAATACACATTTAGGTACAAGATTTTTTTCCAAACTGAGCATAATGTGAACCTATTTTTTAATAGGTATAACGTATCAACAAGTTGCCTGTTCAGTTTAAAATTGTAAGTTATAAGTAGAAAGAGTCCATATATATGTATTATCGTGTAAAGTACACCGATAGATACTATTTACACAATGACATTAACTGTGTGTCATTCCACAATTTGACAAAAATATTATTTTAGAAAACCAATTTATATTTGTGTAAGTGATGTCTGGCGACACAGGGATCTTGGTCCATTATATCGTAGGCTTATCGTTGAACTGGGCTGATCCAGATCTGCCTGGGCACTTCGCAGTGGCATTTAAGAACCAAAGTCTGATAAAAAACATCGAGATCAGTATTAGGTTAGGTTAGAATAGCAGTTAAATTAGCCCACTTCAACGATTGGTTCATGACATAATGGAACAAGATCCTCGTATCGCCAGACATCACTCTTACTTTCTGACAAACTAAATTTGTACTATTTAGTGTTAATATGTAGGTACTAATGTACTATGATCGCATGTCTACCTGCTAGTTTGGTCAGACGGTTTATTTCCAGGCATCAATAAGTATAAAGATTGAATCGTGATATATTTTGTTACTGACTGTAGCTTAATCATTTCAATAAATTCTGTACACAATTTGTGTTTGTCTATCTCTGTAGTAGGATAGTATTATGTTACAGGTTGTATAAACCAAAGAATAAAACAAAGAAATTGAACTGAAACTGAAGATGGATATATTCATTTATTTCCTTTGTTCAAGAAAGATTAATGACTAAGAAATGTTTGAATTCATTCTGCTAACGTCTTTCTAAGTACATTATTCATCGTTCTTGCATTCTCCTCACTGTGCTTGAATACATTTACATTTGATGATTTCATTTTTTGTTTACCTTTCATAAATGCGTTAAGTAAAATAAAAAGTTAGGTAATTACTGGTCAGGTAAGCCTATTCTACCAAGAGCCTTTCACTGACAGACATACCTCACTTTATTACTGCTGGAAATTCCTCAGAGCATGTTCCCAACATATATGAGAACGTTACTTCCGGAGATATCAGGTTGCAAAGATGGATTAAATGGTACCTTACTTACCTCATTTTATAAAGCTTTTCCGTTGACGGCAACCACCAGTCGTCCGTTGTTCCATAGGTGCACCGTGTGCATGTGAGGATGGCCTGAGTCTGAGTCTTGGTAGGCCCCTTAACACCCTATATAAACTACTATAGTAACAAGTAACCGGTTAAGTAATGACACTGACTCGACGTACTATCGAAAACGAAGGTATAGTGTGACCATAATGTCATTACATTAGAGACTTGAACAACATTATTCCGCAATTCCACTATCAATTTTTTGTTCCTGATGAGGTTTACAGAGACGTTATTTACACCCACATTTCAAAAGTTACTCGTATCTGTCGGTTCCACGTAATAGGGATTATTGCCTATTCCGGGCCATACGGTTCGGTTTGCTAAGGCTTCGTTTGTCTGTCAAGTCTTTAAATAAAATATAATTAAATTCTGTAGACCTACTTATATATAATAGAACCTATCATCATCATCAAATGTAAATAATAATTTACATAAATAAGAGGAGCCACAAGTTATTTGAATCGGAAATGTACTTTACGTTCACGACGCATGCTTGAAAGTTAATATTATTCATGGCCATCCTACACTGAAAGAGACTAGAGATCAAAGGCTCCGAAACGTGTGAATCAAGTTAGTAGGAAGAGGGGAGGGGACAAGGGGGCGTACAAAGCACCAGAGCCATCATTAAACACGAGATTTTCCTGTAGTAATGTGACGGACAATACCGAACGGATCTTTCTTTTTCGTATACCCCCCTGCACGTTCCCGATGATTTCCTTTGGATTTTTTTTTCTCTTTTGAATGTGATTTCGAATAATGAGAACGTTTGAACCTTTATTCTATGTATTTGATACACACAAAATTACGTTTCTACCTCCAAATGGTAGACTACGTTAATACTACCACATTTTAAAACGAGGTTTTTTAACTTTACCGTTTTAAGGTCCATTACCAGACGTCCTAGAGAACGACGAATATCACCATTTCATCGTTCATTTTAATCTCTTCTCATCAAAGAACTGACTAAAAAAGTTAATAATATACATTCTTTACTTTGAAAACCTCAGTTATTCATAACTAAAAATGCATGCTGTCAGCACAAACTAAAAACTACAAACAACAGCAAACAGATCCAATCGGTGTACAGGGTTTCTTCCATTAGACAAATGAACTAGGACGGGAAAATAACATCAAGAAATACTGATAGGTTTGTATTGAGATAATTTTCCTTGTAGGTATGTAACCCTATGTATATTGTGTTGAACAAAATTAGGATTATTGTGATGACATAGGGTGGATTGAAAAGTAATCGGCCTAACCAAGAAAATAAATACATAATAAATGAAATGTATTTTTATTTTTCAACGTAATCACCATCAAGTTCAATGCACTTTTGTCTGCAAAGGAAGACCCTTCCAAGCATTTAGCCCGTTGAAAAAAAATTATTCTTCCTTAGAGCTAAAATATGCGTGTACTGCTGCTTTGACCTCGTCATTTGTTTTGACAAATCTTTGACCTCCCAAGTGCTTTTTTAGGTTAGGGAACAGAAAAAAGTCTGACGGTGCCAGATCAGGTGAATAAGGTGGATGCGGTAACAGTTCAAAACCACAGTTGTGAATTTCTGCCATTGATTAGACAGACATGTGAACACGAGCGTTATTTTGATGAAACAGGACTTTTCTTCTGATCATTGCTGGACGTTTTTCTTTTATTTCCTCTCGTAAACGACGTAGTAATGTGCAGTAATAATCAGAGTTTATAGTCTGACCCCTTTTAAGATAATTAACCATAATCACACCCTTCGAGTCCCAGAATACTGAAGCCATTACCTTACTTGCCGACAAAATCGACTTAGCCTTTTTGGGGGGTGGTGAACCAGGTGTTTTCCACTGTTTTGATTGTTGTTTTGTTTCGGGTGTACAGTAATGAACCCATGTTTCGTCCATAGTAACAAAACGATTCAAAAAATCACATTCATCAGCTTCAAATAACTCTCTAATTTTCAATCTGCGGTCTCTCATAATTAAGTCTAGTATTTTTTTAACATTTTCGTCAGTAGTGGACGTCGAAGGCCTTCCAGAGCGGGGTTCGTCTTTCATACTCTCTCTACCACGCTTGAATTCTGCTATCCATTTTTTGAAGGATGAATATGAAAGAGCTCAATCCCCTAATGTACTGACCATATCCTCATGGATGGCTTTTGATGACAGTCCCTTCTTATGGAGGTACTTAATGACGGCACGCTGTTCGATTTGCTCCATTTGCGGAAATGATGTCAGATTGCTTTGTTAATAAATTTATAAAATTAAAACTAATTATCGCACACGTTTCAAACTTCACACAATTAACAGGTCTGAACTGAACTAAATAATGTGATAAAATTTGATTTTTAGAACTAAATGGATCAGTGTTAGGCCGACTACTTTTCAATCCACCCTCGTATGATACATAGTTAAACAAATGTGGTGTTCACAGCTTTGCGAAACGTGGAAGACTCAGGACACCCATCATCCGGGACCCCTTTTACCATAAATATCCTACTAATATTATAAACGCGAAAGTTTGTGAGTATGTGTGGACCTATGTATGTATGTATGGATGGATGGATGTTTGTAACTCTTTCACGTAAAAACTACTGAATGGATTTTAATAAAACTTAACAATAATATAGCTTATACATCAGGATAACACATAGGCTACAATTTATAAAGATATTGTGTGAATTGTTCAAAATATGACGATAAGTGTCAAGTAAGTAGGAAGCGACGATGACAAACCGAGTGCGCGATACTACGAGAACGGGAAAAAATCCAAATTACCACGCGGACGAAGTCGCGGGCGACCACTAGTTATAATATAAAAGGGCCGGCAACCGGCCGCGTATTGAGATTCAAGGTAAGTAACCTATCTAGGTCATAAGTCATCCTCCAGAACAATGCAGTAACTCTGATTATGTCGTGAGGCGAAATGTGGGTGTAATGGACGCTACTGTCTACCCCTTAAGGAATAAACACATGATTATAAATCACAAAAACTGAAATGTCATCGGCAGGACTCGAACCCGCGGCCTTTCTTTAGCAAGGGGAATGCTCTTAACCACTAAGCTACAAATCTTCAAATTTTCTAGATCGCGTTCGAGTTCTGTTTCAGTTTTTGTTATTTATAATTTCTATCTAAATACTTAAGAAGAGTAAAAGCAAACTCATTGCATTGTAAGTTTGTATTGTTATAAAATAAAAATGTACTACACTGAAATATATTAACTTGTTGTATTTTCTGTATTCAATGACTCAAATATTGTAGCGTAAACATCGCTATAATAAAACAATGGTAAGTAAAATGTTTTTAAGAAAAAACCTTTTAAATTTATATAATAGCATTAATTTTTCGCAGAGTTAAAAGGACAACAAAACGTCGACAATTGTTTCGCCTCTAAACGAGGCATTATCAAGACTGTCTCAGAGAGAACAGCCATCGCTATAATAATCCCAGAGTAACCTAAAGTTAATCTGAGCTCAATTCAAGTCAACTACATGTCAATTCTAAGACATTCGGTTGGCACCATTGATGGATTTAGTATTCATCCTCGATCGACGAAGGTATCTCGGTTGATAACCACATCACGTTGGTTTTAATAATTAGGTCATATTTCCAATGAATTGATCGGTTAATCTGCAAGGCTTTGAGATAGATTATAGGATTATAATCTTATATTTACTGATGGACACTCGCGATCAGAACCGTTGTCACTGTTTCGGTAACTTAATACATAAAAAACGAGTTAGATAAATTATTTTTAAGTCCTGAAATAGAGTTTTTATTTTTTGACTTGCTGTTTGTTCTTTTTGATCGAGTGTCGGGTTAAAACAAGTTACTGGACTTGTTTTTATTAAATTATTTAGACAGTTTTGCCAGAAGCCATAGTATTTTTCTCTTTTTCTTATATATGAATAATTTGTTATTATAAGAATTACAATATACGAGTACAATATGCTAAAAATTTTTACATTACAAAATATCGTTTAAAAAATCCTCCGCGTCATTGCCGAATGGGAAGGTTCCCAGAATGCTGGCTGTGTTGCCACGTTGAATGGCAATACTTATTTTTTGGGTCAGAAAATAGCCAGCCTTCTGGTCCTGAGAAGCATCGATTAAGCGTTTAGCAATGTCTCTATAAAGGCGGTGAGCGCTTGGACCCCATGACCCCAATGTCTTAACCCCAAACGGTTCAAATATGTAATCACCTGCAGTTCGCATATTTACGCCGTTTGAGGCATTCAGCCGATGCAGCAGCAGTGCCGGCTATTATGAATAATAATAAAACATACTACTTTCTTTTTTTTTTTTTTTTTTTTTTAATTCCGCGGCCCAAGGCCGCGCCGCTCTAACGTAAAACATACTACTTAAGTGCTGCTATTATATAAAAAATCCGAGTCTATCGTGAGGTGATCTTATATTTATCAATTGTGTAACAATTTCCTCCATCTCTAACAACATTGTCCAACTTATTAGCAAAGTTGATCCTGGATAATCTTCACTCGTCGGCGATCTATTTAACAGCCGGAGCTCAAACTTTCTACGTTCGAACTTGTTGTTAATTAATTGGATAGACTAACAATTCCTCAACTCTGAGGAGGCTATAGGCATAGTTTCCAACATTGTACCTCTTCTGTGTCATCGGCTTATCTGTTTAGAGATTGATAATATTATTATAGAGAGGAAAAATTTGATTGTTTGTTTGCATTGATAGGCTCCGAACCGATTTGAAACTTCACTCACTTGTAGCTACAATATCCCCGAGTGATATAAGCATAATTTTAATCCCAGTTATTTTGTTTTCAACCCAAGGGACCCACCCTTAGGTGCCAATTTGGCATACTTCTCTAGCTTCTTCAACTTTCATAAGTATTTTCATGTATGCATTCTAGTTTAGTATAGGTAGGTACTATTATGCTGGCCTTTTATCAAGACACCTCGCGGCGACGGTCATCCTAGATTTGTGGCATAGTATCATATTTACAATAAAATATAAATCTTTTATACGATAGGTACGATAGGAATTTGTATCTTTATGTTAAGTGGGTATTTTAATATAAGTAAGTTACTAGTTAAGACCTACAGAACTGTATACTTACCTATTGTATGCATATTGTAATTTAAAGTAGACTCATAACAGCACAAAACTAAACCTTAGTGGTTTTTAGTGCTGTTTATTTCATAATTGTGTATTTTTTTTTTTGTGAAACGATAAATAAATAAAAAAAATAAAAAATTATAATCTTCAATTTTTAAATCCCAATGAAACCATTGTAAAAATAAGGTATCAAATAGAATCAGTATCTAAAAACATTCAATGAAAACCGCCGGTAGGTTCCAATCGTTAGATTTAAGTCCATATAGCTTCTATTTAAAAGGTATTTTGCCTAAGACTTGGCGTAAAGAGAAGTTACAGAGTGCTCTCTCCGACCAGTGTAACTTGAACTACCACGACTGATATAAAAGCTGTGAATACAGAACCTTACAAAGTGTCAATTGTTGAATTTATAGGGGCCAATCTCTCTGGTTCTTCTAGAGTATACATGTATACAAGTTGTGAGGATAGACGTATGCGTTTAAATTAACACTTTGTGTTTTGCGAGTTGATGGAGCATTTCTCCTCTTTATTTGGAAACAACTAAAGCATAGTTGGATTAGAGAAGAATAGTTTATCAGTGAGTCTTTTGCTATGTATGAGCAAGAGTACATACTGTCATTAAGATTGAAATTAAACCCTTATTTGGATACTATTAAGTACAGTACATTGGTTACTGTCTCCGCCATAATGGCTACAGGCCGCTATATTGGAGGTTGTAAAGATGATTTTTTAATATAATAATTCTTTTGCGAGATACTTAGTTTTGAAGAGCATGTTTTTGCGAAAACGGCTGTTGTGAAGAATCTGAAAAATTCATGATCCATGTAATGAACTTTAAAGGAAAACTATATACTTATACCACCCGTTATAATATAGGAATCCTTAGTTACCCATAAAAGTCTCTATAAGTCGTTATGCGGGGCTCAACACGCACCTGACCAGTTTTTAGGCCTACGCAGCAATCGCAAATACTTTCCATGTAAGCCATTACTACATGTTTAAGGAGTAAGTTCACGTCAGTAGCCCGGCTGGGGATGCAAGGCACGTAATCTTAGCCACCAGGCTTCGGACGCTTCTAGTTTGAACTCTTCTTCTTTTCGTGTCTATGGACTACGTTTTTGTTATTATATCGCTTTGGCCTAGTGTTCTGCGACGCAAATTGCATTTGGCCTGGACTAGTTTAGGTTCTCTAAGGTACAGTACTCTGGGTAACCGAGACACGACAGCAAAGGGATCATTGTTAGTGGTGACAAACCACATTCACACTGGCCCTCACTTGGACAGATTATCTTAGTTGTAAATTAATTAAACTGCAGGAAAGCCTTCTCCATTTGTTTGTAAATTCATATATTAGTAGGTCAACAACTGGTTCAGGAGCAGTAGTTTATTCCAGCAGCATTAAGGTGGAAGATCCTAAGCTTTACGATCGCATTCGCGATACTATTTACTATCAGTGTCTGCATTTCCGTAGGTACCTACCCAATTTTGCATAAAATACACTTGATAAATTAGATTACTTCGTTTCAGTCTAATATCTATACACTTAAATAAAGTGTCCGTTTGTAATTCCATATTAATAGCTTTCACTTTAATATTACGAAAGTATATATACTTAGACTTACATAAAAAATCTGCACTTGTTTTTTATTTTGTCTCTCGTTTCTAGGCTCGATGTTTTAAGAAGAAACAAACAAAGAATCAAAGAATCAATTTCGTTTATACAGTTTAGGAACGTAAAGAGCACATAGGAATATCAAAATTTTACAATTTCATGTCAAACAATATTATTAAAATACTAAATTAAGGACATAAATAAACCATTTGAAAAGGATTCTATTGCTGGTTCGATAAGTTAGTTCTAATGAGAAGATACCAGCAAGAAATTCAGGTAGATTATCCGATAAAGGTTACTACTTATTGCAACTATCATTAAATTGCGTCCGTAATGTTTATGCAACCAATGAAACATAAAAAAACCTACCTGCAGCAAACATTTATAACTTTAGAACTGTAAATTACATACATCAGAATATTTCTTGCATTCTTGCAAAATACTATCGCAAATCCAATTAATTAAGTAGAAAATTTGGCGACTAAGTTACAAGATCAGGTGGTCATTACCAGTGTGCAGTGAACTAGCATCGAACCGGGACTTGCTGGCGATGAGCCAATCCTTACCACACGTTTCAGATAGAAATTGATTGCATTTCTTGTTGATACTAGAAATGCTTTTGGCTGAGTTGAATTGTGTTGGAGGGTCCCCAGTAGCCACAATAAATCCAGCTGTTAGCCGTTATAAATTTTAAAGTTGTTCATTGTAGATGATCGGGCTGAAATTATTACCCTGAAACGTTCGAGTTTCATTGTGTAATAGTGAGATCCACCTGCTTTTCTATAAAAGAAGGTTACTTCCATCGGTTTGTTCCAGTTCTAAATGTTGCATAATCTAACTACAAAAACATACGCAGTAAGAGCAGAAAATGAAAATGAAAAATGATAACTCATAATATCTATCATCTACTTATTAGTGTAAACCTCTTCTAAAGAGGTTATCCTTCATTACAACTAAAGGTCTTCACTTTGTTAGGAAGGGAATCCCGAGTTAAAAAGTATCTCAACTTTAAATTGAGTTTGTTATTATTCCTTTGAATATTTTTAAGACGAGACTAGTTTGTGATGCCACTCAAGTCCATACATAATTAGATTATTTTATCTCGAGACATCCAAGTGCTAGGATAACTCTGAACTTATAATAATAAAGATTTAATTTACACGTAAATTACAGTTGTCATAGTAAACTTCTACTTGTTTTCTTACAATAAAGTAAGATTAATTTCTGAACATTTCATGGATTGTAAGTATTTTTTTCCTTGCATTACATGATAATTATTCATTCTAATACCGACGGTTATAAATAAGTACCTACGTAGCTGCATTCAATGCTTCAGGGAAGGAAATGTAAACAATTTTTCCAACAGGGTAAAAACTCAATAATTATTTATTGTGGGCTAAAATACAAAAGCAGTTGGATTCGTGGATGCGTAATCCGTTTTTGAAATTTATTATGGATATAAAGTATTGAGCCATGTTTTCTATGGCTAACTCGATAGTTACCAAGCTCTCACCTGAGCCCTTCCTCAAATTACTTGTGCTCTTTTGCATATTATGTTTCCATACCTCTTTCTCTTAACAAAATACAACTGTAATCACTTACTTACGAGCAGTCAGGTTGTGTTCTTATCTACTACTTGAGTAAATAATAGCTTACTAAAAATTTTAAGCTCACTTGGTCCACACATGGTCACGTACTGCCCTTGCCCTCTTTTTATTGTTGTAACAGTATCAATGTATTTACTGGCGAATAAAAAGAGTGGCCGTACGTTTTTCTTGCCAGGTTCTTTCCTCACAGGCTCTACCTATTGCCTTGCGAATCTGGCGGTAAATGTAAATGTAGAAGCATTTTCTTTTTTTGACGTTCATAAGTGTTACTTTGTGACCTACATGAATAAAGATATTTTGATTTGATTTGATTTGCTTTCATAAAAATCTTTACGCACTTTTGACTTCGGGAGTGAGCTGGTGAATGCGTGACAAGAGCGTTATACAAGCGGATCCTTCTGGATCAAGTATAACAGTAGACATTTTTGTGTTCATCTTTAAAAGTTATTTTAATGTTCAGTTTAAATAGAACTAATACGAAATATAAAACTAGAATACCATGAATCAACCACGTCCGACTATGGATGATGAAGTTATGCCCAAAAATGCATTCAAATCATCTGAGCACACAACAGTATTTTGTCCGTTCCAATGAGTTGAACTACCTTTAGTTTACTATTTTCAAATAAACTTAAACAAGAGTAACTTTTTTTTAGTCACATATTTATTTGTACAGTGGTCAGGTCTATTTCAACGAAGGAGGTTCAATAAAACGCCCACTATTTACACAAAATACTTGAATCTCGATAGGAGTGTTAATCAGAACCTCGTCTGTCGGTAGATCGGCAGACGATGAGCTGGTATTCACTTTAAACAAAACCTCATACAATTTTCCACTAGTTCGTAGTAGTATTTATATTTATTTACTGGTTAATGTTAGTGCCTTGCGGTGATCAAGCATCATGCTTCCACATTAGTATGCATTAAATTCAAATCGCCAATGACTGAATCCATAATCATCACGATTACAATAAATTACATGCCTATGTGGTTACATACACATTATTTTATATAAGCATAAGTTTTAGTATATTCGCTACCTATATTAGAATTTATGTTTTGTATTTTTGTGCAGAAAACTATATTAAAATCGTGCTTGTGGTTAATGTTATCGAAGCAAGAAAGACAAGAATATTCAAGCCTAACAAAAGAAACGTAATGGGATTGTAAAGGTAACAAACATCAGAACTTGTAATGTACACATTCAATAGTAACACAAGCCACTAATCTTAACTAGTTCTGAAAGGAAAGTTGCAACAGAAACGTAAGGTTAGTTTACCTTATTTTTATTTATTAAAAGTACCTACAAGCAAACCAGATTACCCTTTCCACGAAGCCTTCTTGAATCTTCATGTCAGTTGTGTGGGGCCAAAAAGTCCTCGATTGGTTGCCGTGCACTGGGAGATGTAACATTCGTAAGCCAGCCGCATGGTGGATCGACGACATGCATCGTAAAGGTCGCGGAAAGCCATTGAATGCGATAAGCTCAGGACCGAATGTTCTGGCATTCGTTGGGGGAGGCATATTGCTGGGGCGTTCATCGTGGCATCATCGGAAAGCAAAACTGATATCAACGATCAATCGACGAACACATACATTGTGATCAATGGTCTAGAATTATATCTTAATCAGGTCTATTGAATTATTCATATTAAAGGTGATGGCGACAGTCGATAGTTAGAACTTGACAACTAGACAACTACATTCAATCAAACCAGAATATCAGTTTAAAGTTTCTTTAACAATCTGCCCACATGGTTCAGTCCCAAATCCACCAAATCCCAATCACAGATGTTCAACTATTTATGTAATAAAATACGAGTAGTTTTGATGAAATTGAAGCTGGATAGCTTGTGGATGCCTGGTGCTTTTAATAGTTTGAATTAGAAGAAAAAAGTTTCTAATTCCAACGGGGAAACATTACCGAGAAAATAAGTAGCCTTAGTTATTTCTTATAGCAGCAGCATCAGAAAATGCAGTTAGAATTGACTTAGGGAATAAACAGACCTGTATATTATGTAACTACTACTGTACTTTAAAATATTTAGGTTAGGGTGTTAGTTCGCCGGGCGCCACTGGAAATATAGCTGCCGCGGACCTGGGCCGCGGAATTGAAAAATAAAAAGCCGGTTTGTGGAAAGAGGAGAAAAAAAATGAATTAGGCCTTCTAAACTCTTATATATACCGTACAAAACACAGTTATACCTACGTACCTAGAAGCTATTTCGGATCCAGTCTGATGGTTGTAATTGGGTGCCTGGTTAAATCGGTCTGTTTGTACTGAAAAAAGCATGTCTACCTTATTAAAACATTATCAATTCGACTATATTTTTAATAGTTTATTTATTAAAATACATTTGTAATATTTGGCACCAATATTTTACCCACCTTAACGCTTGTCTCTCTAAATACCTGTCCATCCTAAGGTTGCCTGTACGATTTTGCTTTTAGCGATAATGCCGCCATTTGTACATCCTGTATCTCTTGTATCACGATTTTTAATTGGTGTACAATTAAGTATATTCTAATGTTATCTAATCTAATCGATAACTATCGCCTGTAAAATCAAATTTTGGCGCATAATGCCTTTGAACCTTGAGTTATTGATATTGATTTATAAATTTGTTTTTTTTTTTGCTTCGCTACACAAGAATAAAGTTAAGTTAGCATGCTTTGTTAAGTATTAGTTGGCGTGATTCTATAATGAGTATTTAATTGTTGCAACATGAAAACTCAATTTTTACAGCAAAATAATAAGTTGATAAATGTCGTTATCATAGTTAATTTATGTTATAAATTGTTGTTTAAAACCTAGCTAGCTCTTAATTATTACAAAAACAAGTAAATCACGTCAGTCAGTGTAGTATACGGTTTAATTTCGAGTTACTTTTGTACCGAACCGTGCTGCAGATGGTTTACAGTCATCATCACCTAACCTACTGAGACTTTTCCAACCCAGTTGGGTTGGAGATGTTGATAAGACCCCTTTGCACTCCTGAGCAGACAAGATAGAGAATAGAAAAAACCAACCATCCGAGAAAAAAGGGTTTCCATCATCATAACATAGTATTAAGAATCAAAAGCAGAATAAATTAACATAAAGGTTTCTTCACAAGAAATAAGTAAGTAAGGATTTTATACAAAAGTACCCATTAAATTTATTAGTTTTAACAGTAACAATTACACAACTTGTATTTGCAATATCCGATACTAACGTGGACTACACGTAAATGACTCTAAATAGGGAGACGTGACCTTTAAATAACAACCGACAGCAATTACTTAAGACATGTTATCGCTACGAGAGTTGGAAAACGACTGTCCGACCTATTCTTGACGCTACTTTTTATAGGAACGGATACCCCCCGTATGCCACGTATGAAACTACCCCCTAACAATAGTATAAAACAAAGTCGCTTCTGTCCACTGAGGTAGTTAAAACTACGCTACCCCTCCCCCCCCTAACTAATGATTTTATTCTGTTTTTTTAGTATCAGAATCTGTTGTTGTTATAGAGGCAACAGAAATTCATCATCTGTGTAAATTTCAACTGACTAACTATTACGGTTCATGAGTTACAGCGTGGTGACAGACGGACGAACGGACAGCGGAGTCTTAGTAATAGGGTTCCCGTTTTACGCTTTGGGTACGGAATCCTAAAAAGATAAACTTCATGCAAACTGATATTTTTACTCAACGTATAAAATCTGAATCCTTCTTCAATAAAGAAAAAAGCTAGTCACTTTTTACAAAGTATCCTTAAAATGTATCCTTAAAATGTAGTATAGTGTAGGAAGTATCCTTAAAATGACATTATGTGTTCTAAAAGCATAAGATATAAGTATACAATATGTAAGAGATATACTTACACTAAGCGGATTGGAAGGCGACGAACTCTTTGAATGTCTTAAGGCTTTTCATTGTGTGGAATAAGTACGGTTTCAGCATCCTAATGGGTTTTATATTTCGTAGCATATTTATGGGTGTGTCGATTGCTTGTTGCTTTTTTTTCTTGAATAAATATTAGGAAGTTTCACAAGTAAATATTTGAAAGTGATAAATATGTTCATAAGTTAAATGTATACAAAGTAATCGCCGAAATGTTTGTGGTACAGTGGGTCAAGAAATTGGTTTGCCACTCAAGCTTGAATGCTGCTTTTATACGTGTACTATGAAAACTAGACACATACGTTTTAATTAGTACTTATAAAAAACCATTACACCGTTAATTTGTCTCGCTAAAACTAAAGAATGGCTCCACGGATTTGGCTGATTTTGGTCTTAAAATATTCGTTTAAACTCAGGGAAGGTTTAAAAGGTTTTTATTAGGCGTTACAGAGTTCACCGAGACATCTAGTAGACTAAAAAAAATTGTTTCGAGTGCAATACCTCCGAACGAATGCGCTAATTGTAGAGGCGTTTTTTTTACTATATGGAAAATAAGTAGGAGAGTGAAAGAGAAAAAGTATTTGCTCTAATAATAGAGATAAAATCAAGTCTAGCGAACAGAACAGTCAGTGAATACATTTTCGTTATCAATTTGCCTGTATGTGAGTGATGTCAATTCTGTCAATAAAAATCGGGAACAATCCGAAGCGCTGAATTTATTCTGTTTTAACTATGAAAGTTTCACCCACTTTCGGTAAAACCTGGTTGAATTCACTTTACGCAATATAAAGGTGACGGCGAGCCTATTTTGTTGACTAAGCCATTTGGGGTTGGGACACTGGGGTCGTGGGGTCCGAGCGCTCGCGCCCTTTATAGACATTGCTAAACGTTTAATCTATGCTTCTCAGGACCAGAAGGCTGCCTATTTTCTGGCCCAAAGAATAAGTATAGTCATCCAACGTGGCAAGCATCCCACATTCTGCAAACCTTCCCAGTCAGCAATGACGCGGAGGATTTTTAAACTATATCTTGTATTGTAAATAATATGTTTAGTACATAATTATGTATATTGTAATTCTTATTGTAAATAAATGTTTATTTTCTTCTTGTCAAAAAAAAAATTAAAACTCATTAAATATTTTTCGGGAGTTTTCATTTTTACGATGTCTTGTTATGAACGATTTTCAGACATAAGACTTTACTATGAAAATACGAGTATACTGTAAGTATTACAGTACCGTTGATGTTACTAGCTTACGACCGAATAAACAATATAAATGTACGCACACATAAGCTTTACCATTCTTAGCTCATAAAAAGGGATATTTCCCTACTAAACCATTCTATAAACACGGGTTTTAACAACTTATTGCGGCTATCGTTGTTTTTGTATGTGAATATTTAAAGTTCAAAATGGCTTGTTTGGAAGATGTTGTACAATAATATTGCTTGAAGCTATGTAACGTCTCTTGATTCAGCTATAACCATACAGCATACTTTAGTTTATAGCAATCTAGACTTAATAAGGAGTGAGGGCACCTTTTGGGTGTTTATGAGTGATTATAAAACTGTAAATATTTAAAAGGAATATTGTAATACATACACACGCCTCAGCCTCGGAGAGCACGTCAAGCCGTCGGTCCAGGTTGTCATACAAACATCTATGGCAGTCGTAAGGGGTAGTTGGAGCCATAAATAAAAAATCCGACCGGTCTAACTACAGAACTTCGATGTCGCCCATGGGTTGTGGAGGTTAGATGGCAGTCGCTTCACGGAAAATATCGATGTTCAGCCGAATCGCAGTTAGACTGGAAAGCCGACCCCAACTTTAGTGGGGATAAGGCTCGGTGAATGATGATTGTAATACATACACACACTCAAAATGACGTCTTCTTTTGTCAGAAAGGGGTTTAATTCGCCCCCATTTTGCCAATCATTTTGTTAGTCCCACGTAATAGGCGAGCCTACCTATGAGCCTACCCAACCAATACGTAGGCTAGATAACAGCTCACTAATCTTATAATACTTATAATAAATCTGTAGAAGTGAAAATTCTGTACATTGAAAATATCAAAAAAATAGATGGCGGGGGTGTTACTAGACCGACCTGACCCAAAAATGTGATTAAAAATTTTTTTGTCTGTCTGTCTGTTTGTTCAGGCATCACGCCAAAACTACCAGTTCGATTACGATGAAACTTGGTATAATTATTCTTTAATATCCTGGGCACCACCCTGGGTAAAGTATATACAATAAAAAAACAAACTTGATTTTGCGGTTCGATTCCTAGACCCGATTACTGTACCAACCGCAAATAATAGTGGAGTTCACTAAGGGGCGCTGCACACGGCTAAGATACTACAATAATATTTTATCTTAAGATACAATATCGCTCAACAGCTATACATAATAAATCAGTAATTGGTGATCAAGAAAGCTATAACACGCAGGCGCAGCTGCGGGCAACAGCTAGTCAGTAATAAACAGTTTAAAACTTAGTTACATTGGTATTAAAGCTGCCGACATTGCTAAATGCTAAATGCATTGCAAAATGTAAAACTAAATGCGCAACATAAATTTACTTCCGTTACCTATAAAATGCGTAAAACAAAGTGTACTTTGTCTCTAAAAAGCTTTGTCTCCAAAAAGCACGAGAAGTATTCGTATTGTCATATAACAGATTTGTAACTGAACTTGTGAACAGTTGTAACTGGATATTTAGTTTCCTGAACACATACTCAGCTGCTATGCAGCTATTATGTTGCTACTATTAAAATTAAAGCATTTAGTGATGTACCCAAATCACTTGCGTTACGTCTATATAAGCGCTTATTCTGCCTATATACAGGTCAAATGCTGCTTTAATAATTTAAGTGAACTCAAATACAGCTTTTATTCAGCTTAAAAGCTGGTTGGGTATTACGTGGGACTATACTCAAGTCTCTTTGGAAATATTTGCCTGAACCTTATCATTATAAAGCTTAAAAAACAATAAATAAAAATCGAGGCTTAAAGGTTCCGATCTCTATTCGATGGTGTTTTTTGTGTTTGTTTGCTTGTTTATTTGTACGGTATCCCAACAGTTAAAATTTGGGCAATTCTTGGAACTATTTTTCATCTATTCGACGCGGGATTGGTTTTGTAGGATAGGTATTTATTATATTTATAGTAGAGTATCGGGCATTGAAAAGTGATTGGTCCGCTGAATTTACAGATGCAAAGGATATTAAAATACAATACGATGCTAATGAATACTGTCTTTAAATTTTTGTAGAAGTTTCTTTTTATAATGACGTTAGTATAGCACTTTACGTCCCCGATGGAAATAAGTGTGTAGTATGTCCCCGAGTAGGTAGAGGTGTATTACAGACCCACGTAGCTAATAGTGTTTTGGTCCAAGGTAATGGGGGCAAGCTCTTTGCCCATGAATAACCATAATCATATACGAACCTCAATTTCAACAACCAAAACCGATGTTAAATGATACTACTAAGCCTTTTCTTGTTTAATTTTCTCTTGGTCTAGGTAGGTACTTACCTACAAGAGCGTGTCTAGTTTTGTAGTGCAGATGTCAGTACCAGCGATTGTATTCATTCTTTTTAATTCGTAATAGATGTTGTGATGTATCGTTGCAAATATTTGCGAGCTAAATATTCAGTTTATAAAATCGCGTTCAATTTAAAATTCTAAACGAACAACGAGCCAGAGGGTTTAAATAAAAACATGAGTAGGCAGCATAGCCGGGCAACGTTTGGACGACAGCCAAATTTCATCTTATAAGCTCATTTCACTTGATTACTTCGTTGCTGAACCAAAAGAGATATCATTTTAATAGCATAGTCTACTAACTAAATGATTTACTCAAAGGAATTAAATACAAGTTTGTGAAAATTATGACAAGCCAACCGTAATTTTCTTGAACTTATCTTGGAAGCACCCTTTAAATTGTACTACGGGTCACGAGATTATTGTTACACTAGCTGATCACCGCGGCTCCGCTTGCGTTATTTAGTTTTTTCGTTCCCAAATCCCGTGGGAGCGCATTACCGAAAACCCTGTGAATGCATTAAAGCAGGCTGGTGCGACCGTTACTGAACAAGAAAAGCTCAACTATATGTTGAAGGCCTTGCCACCAGACTACAGGCATATTGGAGACCTGATTAACGTACTACCAGAAGAATCACGAACAGTAGACTACTTGAAGAGCAAAATTAAGTTGAGAGCAGTAAAAGATGACTCGGAAAGCCCAGACAATCCATCAAATACCAAGTCGAGCAATGTATTTAAAGCCAGGTCAGTCCCAACCCAAAGTAAAACTTGTTATACCTGTACCTGTGGTATAACAAATCACATTAGTAAAAATTGTCGCTTTAGAAGAAATAACTTTAGTCGTGGTCGGGGCACAGCCAGTCATAGGGGTCTTTACTCCAAGCCGAATTATGGTCAATCTGGAAATAGTTTTCATACAATTATTAACAAACATGTCATGTGAATACGAAAAGACACAAAATAATGTAATAAACTGGTTATTGGACACATTATAAATAGTGATCTATATTTTGAAAATTATGAATTGTTAGACACTCCTGTTAAGGTAAAAGTTGGCGATGGAAGGATTTTAGAAGTGACCAAAGTGGGCACAATTAATACATACTTCAAGGTATATGGCAAAAGGTCTGAAGTGACATTAAATAAAGTATTTTATGTAAAAGAAATGAAAGCTAACTTACCGAGCTATTCAAAGATAACAGATAATCATTGTATTGTATCTAAAGGTCGCATATCTACAATATACAACAGGAAAAGACAGATTGTCGCACTCGCTATAAAACAAAATATGCTGTATGTTATGAAAAGTTTTATGTATGAGGCTTCAAGGCAAGCGAATGTGGTTTCTATCAGCGTCAAGGAGAAGTTACACCGAACACTTGTTATCATATAAATTTTAAGAAGTTGAAAACAATGTGTGAAGAACAATTATTAGAAGGGTTACCTAAACAAATTGAAGATGAATATATAAAATGTGCTATTTGTGTACAGAATAAAATGCATAACCTACCTTTCAAGAACAATAGAAGACGAGCTAATGATATATTGGAAATTGTGCATACAGATTTAAATGGTCCTCACAATACTGTGGGAAACCAAGGTGAAAAATATTTTGTAAGTTTTATAGACGACTACAGCAAGTTAAGTAAAGTATATTGCATAAAATCAAACGATCAAGTTTATGAATGTTTGATGCAGTATGTAAATGAATGTCACAACCTGACTGGAAAAATGATTAAACAAATAATTTGTGATAACGGAACGGAATATAAATAATAAAGTTATGACATTTGCTTGAAAAAGGAATAATAATTAAACCATGTCCAGCCTACGTTCATGAGTTGAACGGAACTGCTGAGAGATTTAATAGAACAATTATGGATATGGCAAGATGTCTCCTGTCAGAAGCTAAAGTAGAACGTCACTATTGGCCTGAAGTTGTAAAGGCTGCGGCATACTTGAAGAACAGAACATTAACAAATACCACAGAAATAAAAACACCATATGAAATATTTTTTAAACAAAAGCCTTCTTATAACAACTTGCGTATTTATGGCAGTAAAGTCTTCGTGAAAATCCCTGAAGTGAAAAGACAGTCTAAATTTGATAAGAAAGCAGAATCTGGAATTTTACTTGGTTACACTGAAGTTGGATACCGAGTACTAATAAGAAACAAAGTTATTGTAGCAAGACATTGTGATATTATTGAAGAAGATGTCAAATGTATTGGTTTTGGTGATGAATACAAAGAAAGTATAATACAGAAAGATGATCCTCCCAGTCCCAGACTGAAGGAGTTAACCTCAAAATATAAAGAAGAAATGAATAAACAAGAAAATAAGTCAGATGAAGACAGTATTTCAAGTGAAAATACTCAGAATGAGACACCAAAAAGAACAATCAAGAAACCAGTTAAATTTGCAGAAGAATTTGGCTATTGTGTTTTTGTTAACTTTTGTAATGCTATGATTCCAGAAAACTTTCAGGAGGCGACAACATGTGAGGATAGTTAGAAATGGATAGAGGCAATGGACAGAGAGATGGACAGCTTAGTTACAAACAATACATGGTCTTTAGTAAATAAGCCTGTCAATCAAAAGGTTATAGATGTCAAATGGGTATACAAGCAGAAATCAAACTGTGAGTATAAAGCCAGATTAGTTGTAAGAGGTTTTCAGCAGAAAGATTGTATTGATGATATTTACTCTCCTGTAGCGAAAATGCCTACTTTAAAACTGTTGTTGTCATACTGTTGTCAAAATTCATTAGAAATTCATCAATTGGATGTTGAAACAGCGTTTCTTAATGGTAAAATTATATCTAAAGTTTATGTAAAACAGCCTATGGGCTATAATGATGATACAGATAGAGTTTATATGTTAAATAAATCATTATAATAATATGGTTTAAAAGAAAGTCCTCGTGCTTGGTATGAGTGTTTCAATAAATTTAACTGACTGAACTAGATTTTCAAAGATCTAAATATGATTATTGTTTGTATTTTAAAACAATGACGGTTTTATAATTACATTTAGATACGGGATGCACGTATATTGTGGCTTTTAAAAACGGCGAGACAATACTACTGTCATTAGTTGCGCTGTGATTCTGCGCAACTGACATATTGGTTTTGAGGCATGTGGGGGAGAAAAGGATACATGAATTTCACGTAGTTATATCTAGTAGTTAAAATTATATTACTTTAAGACATACGTGAAATATAAGTAATAACAAAACTAACATAATTATTATCATCTTTATTCAAGATAAGAATATATTAGAAGAAATATAATTTTAACAATAAAAAATATTATTTAATCCTCTCCATTTCCCCGAAAATTTCATCCGCATTTCGTCAGTAATTTTAATAGTTCCATGTAACGGGTAGCGAGCCAAAGGCTAGAAAATAATAGTTAACCAAAAACTCAACTTAAATTTTAAAATATAAAATAACATAAAATCACATTTTTATCCTTTAAAAATATAAAATGATTATATTTATTCATGATAAATTCCTTCAAACATACTTATGTAGTTTGTTTCTTTTTTTGTCTTCTCGTTGTTTCTGAGCTTTTGTGTGCAAAATATATCCAAAAGTTGATGAATTTTTCAATAATACGGACAAGATTAAATCTGTGGTCAAATGTGGGATGTTGTTTAATACAATAATTAATAAAGAACACATGTACAATTTGCCGATGTTTCATACATAGGTAGACCTAACCTCCCCTAACATCATATTGTGACAAACATAATTTGCCAGCCACATAAAAATAAAATAAAATACATTTCTGTTAAAACTTACGCATAAAAATTACACATTTTTATTTTTAACGGATGCGGTGTAATTTACACAACGTCTGAAAACGCATGAAGGTATTTTCCACAGCATTTATCGTGAGTAAATAATTAAATTGTAAATGATTGTGAGGCAAAATTTTGAAGCGACCTGTCACCACTTTGGTTGCCGAGGTAACTAAACATAAATGAAGGTAATTACCTTCATTTTCATGTACCATGCCTAGGCACGAACAACGCATCTATACATAAAATATCATTGTTTTAAAAGGGAAAATTGCTCAGATATTTACATTTTATTATTCGTTGATGATCTGTTGATATGTTCTAGTGACAACATTGTAATTAAAGGTATTAAAAATATATTATCTCATAGATTAAAAATGAAAGACTTAGGGAAAGTAACTAAGTACCTACATTGGTATAGATATTGAGTACAACTATGAACAAAATAATGTTTTAACTATGAGTCAAGAATATTATACTGACTGACTTTAGCTTAAAGATATAATATTGAAAAGGCTAAACTGTATAACACACCAATGGAAATGAACCTAAAATTGGAAAAATCTGTATTGAATGAAGACATAAAGTATAGAAATTTGATAGGCGCATTATAATATAATTAACTCTGGAACTAGACCAGATATCTCATTTTCTGTAAATTATTTAAGTTGATTTAAAAATTGTTGCAATGAGACACATTTCAGATATGCTTTAAGTCTTAAAATACTTATTATTGACAAAAGATTTAAAATTAAAATATTATAAAAATGTTAAAGCAGACATTCTAGATTGCTTTGTTGATTCTGATTGGGCAGGATATATTATTAACAGAAAATAAACCACTGGATATATTATTAGATTGTTTGGAAATGTTATTATGTGGAAATCTAAGAAACAGACCTGTATTACAAAGTCTTCTACATTTGCTGAGTATATTGCCCTATCCGAGGCAGTATCAGAAATTAAATTTTTATTGTGTTTAATTAATGATGTATTTAAAAGGAATTGTGAACCAGTTAAAATATTTGAAGATAATTCAGGCGCAGTAGCCATAGCTAAGTATGGAAATTTTACAAAAAACTCCAAGCATATAGAGGTACATTATCACTTCATTGATGAAAGTCTTGCAGAAATTGATTGAAGTTATCAAAATAGAGTCAGAAAATAATGTTGCAGATATTTTAACTAAAGCATTAGGTAATATAAAATTTCTTAAATTTAGAGAGATGTTAAATATAAAAATATAGTGTTACATTTTTGTCAGTATATAGAATACCTAGTTTGTTCTATAACTATAAGTTCTAAAAATTTTGTTGTTTAATTATGCTATGTTAAGTTAAGTTGTAAAGTGTTGCAGTATAAAAGTAAGGAGGCGTGTTAGGAATAAGTAATTTATGTATGGCAACACTGCCCTCTATCTCTCTTGTGTTCGATGGTAAATGGCTACGGTCGTATATTTTGTGTTCATGTTTATTAAAGTAGATTATAAGTTAGAAGTGAGAAATAAATGTCGCTTGATACAAACTACAGCGTTTATTTTAACAGAAACTATACGTAGAAATGCCTTACAAAGTTCAATCGAATCTTCCCGTCTTTGTAGTGTCTACTATAGTTACAATCTAAGTACAGGACGTAATGTTTCGAATGAAACAGACTGACGAGCATGGTTAGTGAAGGACCATCATGTAAGAAATTTTGGATACGCCCTCAACCCTCGACTCTGCCATTCAGGTTCATTTTATTCATACACACTCACATATTTCATACAGGTTCATTTAGCGCTCGCCTGTATACAGACATCGCTAAGTTTGATCGATGCTTCTCTGGACCAGAAGGCTGGTTATTTCCTGGCCCAAAGAATAAGTATCGCCAGTCAACGTAGCAGCGCAGTCAGAATCTGGTCTGGGGGTCTGGGGTCCTTTCCAGCCGGCAATGACGCGGAGAATTTCGAAACGCTTAGTATAAGATATACCGTATCACGTCTTTCACCAATCACTTTGTTCGTGCAACCTAGTAGGAGGCAAGCCTGTATCAGTTTCAGGGACTTTTGCGTACCTATATTTTTACTGTATGATGTATATTTTCTGTCTGTTAGAAGGTAGGTACACGGACTGCAGTTGAAAAGGACTTGTACTCTGGAAGTGTTATACAAGACCTCGTAAAGAACCTTTTGTATTTTCCATGTCTTATCAAAATCAACAATGTAGAATATCTTATATACCGCATCCAATATTTATACATCCAGTCTATCGTTGGTACAAGCTTCGACCGTGGTTACCCGACGCCTGACGTTTTGCCCCAAGCCAAATTTGTGGACTTGCGAATTTAGTGGAAAATGCCGTCAACCTATCTCGGGCTGATAGTGTATTTGGTCTGTACTACAAAGTATATTCGTTATAGTTAGTTTGTATAAATCACTTAACAGTAGTTCGAAATCAACATTAATTAGGGCTATTTTACACTGTTGTTGACCGACGTAATTCGATAGCTTTACGGTGGATCACCCAGACATAATTAAGTTATTGAAATTTTGAGATTTTCGGCTGTGGTATTGATAACTTAGTTAGTAAAGGCTGGGGTGCCGTAGACTTGTCTACGCATAAGACTTCCAGACACCATGGTCCGCCTACACCTCCCTCCCACTGACCGACCAGGGATAAAAGCCGACTACGCTAGTACTATTCTCTTTTTCCAAAACAGGATAGCACCCGACCCAACCCTACATTGGCAGAGGCAGGTGGCACAGGTGGTCAAAGCCCGCCGGTGCCTCGAAGTTATCCTTACGAGGACGTACACAGGACGCACGACATTAGACTGAAACCCTGTACTACAAACTCAGTTGTCTAGAGCGTTCCCCCTGAAAGGACACTGACGAATCCAGTCTAAGACTGTTAGACTGGATTCCTCAGTGTAGTCCACCTTTGTTATAGGTAATGTATAAGATTTTAAAAATACAGTTTCCTTAAAAACAAATTCATTCATAAATGTGGGTCTCTCAAGTTATTAATATCGTTGCGGCGGCGGCGTCGCCTCGTGTCGTTTGATGTTACATATAGGACCAACATTGTCTGGCGAAATGTGGGCGTACTTAATGAACGTGTCCATCTACTTTTTCATAGACTTCAAAGAAAAGAGTAGGTACCTATGTTTTTTATTATTATTGTTACCAAATAACTTTGGATTGGGTGAATCGATTTTGAAAATTCTTTCTTCTTTTAATTGTAAGCTGGTGCCTCCCGTGAAGGTTCTATTTAATTTGGTCCCATTTTGACAATTTGAAGTCGGTTTTTTTGGTAATATTATAATTATTATGCTTTCAACATCTAGGTATTATTCGATTCATATCTTCGTGTACTCTTAGGTTAACAACGATATTTACTACACAGGCTAATATAGGGCAATTTCTTTTTAGCTTACTTTTGATGTCACGTCCGTCCTTGTAATTTCTCGCCTGAGAGAAGTTCCATTTTCCATTGCAGCCCTTGTTGACTTTCAGCATGATTGGCCCTCTATTTATTTATTTTGGTTCACAACTTTGTCGAAAAGAAAATTGAGAACCGTCCTACTTGTTTGGTCGACATATTTCGTAATGAATGTTTTTATTTACTTTATCGTTTTTTTTACTGAATTTCAAATTGAAATATTTTCTGGATCATCGAATTTCGTCGAATCGAACAAACATTGTTGATAGTAATAAAAATATGATTTATTTATTAGTATTGAAAGTGCACGTAGCCGTAGATAAATTTTATTGGTATTTTGGACATTAAAAAGGCTTTTAAATATGTACCATAAATACAACACCATGTGACAGTGATATTGCTATTTCGATACGATACATAGGTAGTGTTTTTTATAGAAATAATGCGAAATAGACAATGGTATATAACTTATTAATAATTTTCGCATTTTCAAAGATTATAAATAGCAATATTGAATACAACTTAGTAAGTTATAAATACTTAATATTAAAAGCTCGTACTGCAGAAATTATATTAAGTGGTATGTAGCTAACACCTGTCTTGACTGTTGCACCTCTTTCTACCTCTTCGGGGACACAGGCGTGATGTATGTCTGTCTGTCTGTTTTATGAGGTTTCAATTTCAACTAGCTACTTAGACTTTCCTTGCTTCCTAACTCCCAACATATCACACGTGTTTGTCGATGTATTTTATTAGACGTTTCTTAGTCCTTGGAAAAAAACAGAATAATCAGAAATGCTCCAATTAGTTTCCAATCATGATAAATTACAAACACAACAAAATGCTACTGTCAATACAATACATCAGGGATCAACTCAAAAATACACTGCCTTATTTCAAGTGTCATTGGTTTGTTACTCACTGTATCTCTGGGGTCTTGAAGCCAAACAAGCAGGAACCGCCATTAACATTGCTTTGTGAAGCTGAGCCAACTTTCTCTTTACTGAACTGTATCAGGTTCATGGCAGAGATAATGAAGTTTGTAAGTAATTTAATGTTTTATAAACACTACAATCCGCCCTCGTATCCCTTCAGTTATACACGAATGAAATATATAATTAAACCATCCTATTGAATCACTAGCACAGAATAGGGAATAAATAGCACTTACATTATAGAACAACATAATTCGAACGTTAGGGTTGTCAGGAAAGTACCAGCCTAATTTGACCAAAAATTATGACGTGAATGCCTTAATATCAACTCTATGGTCAATGCCGTATCACAAACAAGAGACAATCCTAACTGACTTACAACTCAAGTTGTCGCTGACGTCACGTATTTTTTGCGATTGTTAGGCGAGTGACATAGCCCTGTCACTAAGTACCTATTGTTGAAAATGGCAATTAAATCTAGGCACATAAATAGAGCGAGTGGCTTTATCTACCTATATACCTACTTCAAGAAGATAATCATTTTTTTTTACCTTTTATCACTGGGACTTTTCGTTTTTCCTAGGTAGGTATATCTGTTACATCCTGACAACATTATAACAACTAATTATAATACTAACACAAAAATAATATCAATGTATTAAAAAGTTAAGGAATTCTGAAGAATGTGATATTTACCCTGAAATAGATTAACCTGTGTTTACAAGAAATAAACAGCGGTAATGATCGATCATAAGCGTTAAGACGTCGGCATCGAACGTTGGACCCACGGACCGTAACCCATAAATAATACCGTGATGCGGCGTACCGTGAAGCGACTGAAATATAGACGCAATAAAGCGCTACGTGAACAGCTACTATACTATGTAGCGGTTATACAGAGAATCGGATAATTTACAAATGTCTCACTTCTAGTTACGAACGTACCTCTGGAATAATAATAATTTACATTGTATTCTGTGTTCCACACAGATTCACGTTCTCGTCTCCATGGGGTTAATTGAGGCGTACATTACGTCCGTATTTTAGCAGTCAATTTTAGTCCAACAAAGTCTACTCGTTTGAGGATACAGACATGATTTTATGTGTTTATAATGTAGGTAATTACTGTGTAACAGATTACTGATGATCCAAACACACAATAAACTATGCATGATTCAAATACTAACGCTTAGATGTTTAATCCCAAACATCTAAGATTTTCTTATAAGGTTGAAATATACATTTCAGATACTTCTAACCTTAGTTTTACTAGAGACGTTAAAATGCAGCAGCCATTCAATCTGTATCTTCAAAATGGACTGTTTATAGAGAGTGAGCTGTAAAAGTTTAACTAAAGTAAGTGCGTACCTTGTACACAATGTTATGGGGTAAGTTAGACTCAACGGCTCATACAATATTTATTTGACAGAACTTAATATTGTAAGTGCACAGGCTTAGTAGTTAACTTTTTGTTGTAGATTATTTTTTAATTTTTTTTTAATTCCGCGGCCCAAGGCCGCGGCCGCTCTGACGTCCGTTGCCGGGCGTCCCTGGTTACTAGCAGAGGGTATGTCCAGTGGCGCCCGGCGGACTTTGACCACCCCTGTGGTCTCTGCGGGTGTTTGGTCGGGACGAGAATCCCGCGTCATTGGGGTCGGGTTTTATCCCGCGTCAGTGAGTGAATCTGGTTGCGTGCTATGGGGCAAAGGCCCCGCAGCACGCAACCCTTCTAGCCTGCTTCTGTAAGGACGGTGGGTGGCGATCCCGCCGTCCTCAGGCCCCGATCATGGAGGACGATAGTCTTGGGCGTAGTCGCGTAGTCTGGGGCGGCCTGGCCGCCGACTACGGAACTCGGCGGGGAGGGTACACTCCCTCTCCCTCCCGGCCGCCTCCTTCGCGAGCATGACTTGCTCGCAGAAGGACACGGCCGCGTTCCACCTACTCCCGCTGGAGACCATGGCTTGAAGCATGGTCCCCAGCGAGAGGGTATCCACGCCCAGACCCACTACGAGGTCCCGGCGCTGACTCGCCCACGCTGAGCACTCCACCAACGTGTGGAGTGCGGTGTCGTCGTCGGAAACCTCGCAGTGTTGACACCGGGGTGTGACCTCACGATGCATGCGAAACAGATAGCTACCGAAGCATCCATGCCCGGCAACCATCTGCGTCGCACGGTACGTGAGGTCACCATGCTGCCTCTGCAGCCAATCGTCCATGATCGGTCTCACCGCCGCGATGAAGATGGCACCCCCCTTGGGTTGCTCAAGTCGCACCCTCCATGACTCCATGAGATCCTGGCGGAGTTGGGACCGCTGGTCCTCGATTTCTCGAGACGCAGGCCTGTGGTCCCGCTCCAGCGCCTCCTTGCGCCATTGGAACAATGACGCAAGGGCTCTCGCTTCCAGGTCCCATGGAGGGGTCCCGGCTAGGAGACATGCAGCCTCTCCGGAGATCGTGCGGTACCCCCGTACGGTTCTGACGGCCAAGGTTCTAAGTGGTCTGTTTAACAGAGTCACGTTCCCCTTGACCGCCAACCTATCCGCCCATACGGGAGCCCCGTATAGGGCCATACTCCGCACGATCCCCAGGTACAGTCTCCTGCAGGAGGCGTTGGGTCCCTTTAGGTTGGGCATCAGTCGCGAAAGCGCGACCGATGCCTGCGTCACCTTGGGAACCAAACTTCGGAAATGTGGTCCGAAGTTCCATCGGCTATCAAGTACGATCCCTAGGTACTTCATCGAGGGCTTGATGCCGATGCTAACGCCTCCCACATTTATGCTGGAACCTTCTGGTGGACCGTTCCGAGGTCTGTGAAAACACAGAACCTCGGACTTGTGCAAGGCCACCTCCTGTCCCAGCTGCCGTATCCGACCCACGACTCGAGCAACACCCGTCGTGGCCTTGAGTGCTGCCTCCTGGTACGTTGCACCCCGCGCCGTGACGAGGGTATCGTCGGCGTAGCACGTTACGCCGACACCCCTAGGCAACGCACCCCGCAGCACCCAGTCGTAGCCGATGTTCCACAGAAGCGGCCCCAGGACCGACCCCTGCGGAACACCGCACGACACATCTCGCCGAGCTGGCCCGAGCCAGCTGGGGAAAGCTATGGCCCTCTCCGAGAGATAGGCCCCGACAATACGACGGAGGTAGAGAGGCGTTTCGTGATACACGAGCGCCTCCCTAACGCAGCTCCATGGCAAGGTGTTGAACGCGTTGGCGATGTCAAGAGACACCGCCACCACCACCTTGCCCTGCGAGACTGCTTCCTCCGTCAGGCTCTTCACGCGCATGATCGCGCTCACGGTGGAGCGTCCCCGACGGAAACCGAACTGGTTATCCGCCAGGTCTGGCCCCACACTCGTGAGATGCTCGACGAGGCGTTCCGCGATAATTCGCTCAAAGAGCTTACACACCTCGTCGAGCAACACGATCGGCCGGTATCCGGACGGTGAGTCCACCGGCCGCCCCGCCTTACGGATCAGGACCAGTTTCCCCGTCCTCCACACCTTGGGAAACTGGCCCCTTTCGAGGCATGCGCTAAAGAGCCCCATCAGTCGAGGCCTGAGTTCTTCGAGGGCCAGGACCCATGCACGGCCAGGAATGCCGTCGGGTCCGGGGGCAGTGATTTTCCGGCGTTTAAGCCGGAGTACTGCCGCACCTAGCTCCCCCACCCTGACTTCGGGTACGTCGTCTTCGCTGGTGCTATCCGCGTCGGGCAGAGACGGAGCCATGCGCGGAGGGACGTGCTCCTCCGCGCTCGTCGGAAACAGGGAGCCCATGACCCGCTCCAGCTGCTGCGGCTGGAGACTCTGGGTCAGTGGGGGCGCCCTAGGTCGGAGTTTCTCCCTGACCTGTAGGTACGGGCGCCCCCATGGGTTCTGCTGCAGGGTCTCCAGGAGCTCCTCGCGGGCCGCCGTCTTGGCCCGCTTTATCGTCTCCTGGAGATTACCTTTAGCCTCCCTGTATGCCTGAAAAAGCTCCGCCTCTCGGGCTGCCGCGTCGTCTGGGCGGCGACGCCTCCGGCGAAACCTGGTGTACCGGCGGCGGGCGGAGATGCATGCTGCGCGCAGCTCTGCAATCTCCGGCGACCACCAGTACACCTGCTTCCTGGCCGGTCTGGGTGTAACCCTAGGCATCGCCGCATCACAGATTTGCGACATGGCTCTCCTGAACCACTCCGCCTCGGCATCCACATCGGCAGGCCGGTCCGGCGCCGGAATCCAGGCCTGCACGATGGATGCCTCCAGGAGAGCCTCCCGATCCAGATGGTGAAGTGCCCAACGCGGATCCGGGGGATTTGCCACCGGCTGTGGGAGGTCAGGTGGGGGGACGACATCGAACCGGATGTACCGATGATCCGAGTGCGTCTCCCCACCCTCCTCCACGCGCCAGCCTGTAATACGGGCGGAGAGGTCAGGGGATGCGAACGTTACGTCCACGATCGATTCCCCCCCCCGCCGCCAAAAGGTGGCGACATTCCCCCGGTTGAGGACCTCCAGACCACGTGTTCTGGTCCAGTCCTCAAGAAGCCTCCCCTTGTCCCTGGTTTCCCGGGAGCCCCACGCCTCACTCCAGGCGTTGAAGTCTCCCAGGAGCAGGACAGGGCGAGGACGGCACGCAGCGAAGACGACGTCGAGCTCAGTGAGCCATAGCTCAAACTGAGACTCGTCAATGTTCGGCGAGATGTAGGTGGCCACGACTGCCAACCCATCATAGTCCGCCGCAACACACCCGCGGCCCCTTGCAATAATCGCAAGGCGCGAGTTGTCTGCGGCGGACCCCCCAAAGATACAACAGGCCGAGCCGTCCTCGTCCACCGGGCTTCCCGGGTGGACGTAGTACGGCTCGGCGACCACGGCCAAGTTTATGGACCACTGCCGGATGCTCTGGTACAGAAGATCCTGAGCAGCACGGCAGTGGTTCAAATTCACTTGCAGGATACGGATACGGGCGTCAGACATTAATTGACGTCCATAACCGCATCCCGCCGCGAAGCAACTGGCCGCGCAAGGGCGGCACCCCCACCGCTCTCAGCGGACGGACGAGGTTTTGGCTTCGAGGCGGCGCAGGTTGTGCTGCCGACCCGGTGATCCGCGGTCTTGCCCTCCGCCTCGCATCTAAAGCAGCGAGGCGGGGCGTCACAGGCACTTGCCTTGTGACCGGGCCGGCTGCAGCGGAAGCACCGATCGCCCACGGTGACTTCCGCTGTACACTGCACTCCGACGTGCCCCACCACCATGCACCGGAAACATCTGGTTTCCCGGGCACGAAGGAGGTGCACCTGCGCCTTTAGGAAGCCCCCTACGAGGAGGCTTCGTCCGTCCGCCACTTTCAGTGCCGCCGCGACGGGGCACTGGACGACTGTCATCCCGTGACCAGTGGAGCCGAAGGAGATATCTCCAGCCTTCACCTGGTCACGGGGGCAGCCGCCCGCCTCCACGACGGCGGAGACAACTTCCTCCGTCGTGGCCGCGTCATCCAGACCCGTGATGCGCAATGCGGCGCATTTGGTGGGTCTGGTGACGCGGACGGCTTCTTCGTCCAGCGCGACCCTAAGCTGAGCCGCTAGGGCGTCAGCTTTAGGGCCGCTGGAGGCGCCGGAGACCTCGAGGAGACGAGCCCCGGTGCGTGTCGTCTTGCACCGGAGCCCCCCCTGTATATCGAGGGCCGAGAGGTTGACTGAGGACTTCACAGTCCTCAGTACGTCGGCGTACCCCACCCCCTTCTCCACACCTACCGTCGTCACCGTCAGGACGACGGCGGTGGAGCGAGGAGGGCGGGGCCTCTTCGGCGCCTTCGCCGCGGCGGCTTTGGCCGCTTTCTTTGCGGCCTTCGTCTTCCTCTTCTTGGCCCCCACTACTTCCCATCCCTCCCGTCTGGAGGGATGTAAGGAAGCAGCGGGAGCGACGATAGAGGAAGAGGAGGCGGCAGGGGTGCCACTCTTCTTGCCGCGCCCCTTGGCCTTCCGCGCCTGGGCCTCGGTCTCGGCCGGTTTCACTGAGGTCTTGAGAATATACAGGTTATTAGGTACTAAAATGGTACACAAATAGGTTTGTGTACCATTTTGTTCACAGATAATAAGAAGTAATAACGTATATACATTACTGTAAAGAGCTTTATTTTATATTATTTTCATTTGATTTATTTCTTGCAAACGTATGAAATACATTTCATTGTTTATTAACATGGTCATGGTAATATAAATGCATTATTTTGCCAAGTTTTTGTCGACATGTTGCACTTGTCTTGTGGCTTTGACTTGTGTTGTGCCGAGTGAAAACATCTGTCGCTTTGATGTTGAGATACACAACAATTGTATAATATATAACAAAGCCTTTTATTTTTATTTTTACAATGAATTCCCGGCTCTATGCATAGTACAGGTAACATTGTAACTTCTTTTGATTTTTAACAATAAATTTCACCATAGACAATTCGCAACTGCGAGTGTTTTGTTCCAAGTTTACAAATGCAGAACAGAAACAGAGAGTTCATTTCATTTCACCTGTATTTTGTAATCTGCCTGCAACATTCTATATACATCTTCAATGGATGGAATTGTTGTGTAAGGAAGACGCGATTGTGAATTATAGCTGAAAATATCGACGAGAGAGCACAGATAGGTAAAAGCATCTGGCCATTCGGGTGCCTAACATCAAATATAAGGGGTGAAACTACAAATAGCCCTTACCAGGATACGCTAGTAAATATTGATATACGAAATGTGGTTGTAAATATATGACTGAGGGATAGAGCTAATGGAATTTAGAGCTCTGTGGTTAATTTATTTGGAAAGCATTTCATTTATCTTAGACTAGCGCGTTATTGCAACCGACGAAATCTTCTCGTTTAGATTTAAAAATACGGAATACTTCGCATGGATATTATTAACAGCTGAAAGTTTCACTAATCAATAAAAACATTTCCCATTTATTGTACAACAATTTTGAAGAGATACCATCGTAACTGAGCAGCCGTAAATCATTTAAAGTCCTGTTCTAGTATATCTTACAGAAGAGGAAAGTGCAAAGCTGCGTAAGGCTCTACGTGGTTGACCTAACGCTTCGATACAAAGAGCTAGTAAAAGGAATAAACACGCGGTATCTCAAACTAAACACAGTCTGCATTTATAAAATGAGATTTAGATGGTACAAAATAACTAAAACCCAGTTTAATGTAAATCTTGCATATAAAAAACAAAAACCTTAGAATAAATTAATGTAGAATTTTCCAATATTTGTTTTGAAGACTAACCAAAGCAGTGTTAGTGATAATAGAAGGAAAGAGTTAATGTAAAATTTATTCGTATGTACGTCTGGAGCACAATCTTCATTTATGTTCCACATATCGCCAGTTACATTGTTAGCCCCACTTGCAGTGGAGCTCTTAAATTAAGTCTTATTAGATTTGCTATTAGACTTAAGCCAATGTGTTTTAGTGAGAAAATATCTTATTACAAAGGTACTCGTATAATTAATGTGAAAAGATTGAATTTTTATTTTAAGCTCTGCTAAATACTGAATGATTCGAATGAAAATTGCATTCAGGTTGCTAATTTGGAAGGTGATTTCGATGGTATTTTGAGAATGGGTTTTAAAACTCAGAAAAGGATGATATACAGGCAAAGATGCGAGCTAAAAATTGGTAATTAGGGAAGGACTGTTTCTAATAAGTACAGATCTCTTATGAAGCTAGTTTCTCTGCTGAATGATAGTAGCCTGGAACGTCCTGCCTGTGCTCGTGTTTCCTCCCACATATAACCCTGGGTTCTTTAAGCGGAGCGTGAAGAGGCACAACAGTAGGCCGTCAAGTTGAGGGCCACTCTCTATAGTATTATGTGCTGTGAGAGTGGCCCACAATCGCTAGACGTCGTCACGACTTAACACCAGGCGGAAGGCGTCAATTTGGCGAACTCAATAAAAAAAATTACTGGATGTATGTTTTTTTATTTCAATACAATTATAAGAATAGTTTGGAAACGAGATACGAGATATTATATCGCAAGGTAAGCAATAAGCTATCGTTTGATCGTAACAGTGGACCGACACGCAGACATAGTGTTACGATGTGAACATCGACATTACACATTTTGCGTTTGGTAACAACACTGGTTTAGAAGTTCCTTAGCTCATTGTTCTATGAGTCGGGCGAGATCATACAGATAAGGAATTAGACGTTGGCCAATAGCGACGCACGCACGGATGTCGAGGTATAGATTGTCGCGTCACTAGACGCCAGGAGAAGGGTACGGTACGACTTTATTACCTGGACCGAGGTCATATAAGCCCGCGCAGAGCTAACGGAGAGACAGAATTAGCATAATAGAAATCCACAACCACATCTAAAACATCTAAACCACAAATCTAAAACCACCGTTAACGCAGTGTTAAATTGTAACATTTGAAAATAGCATATTTGTCCAAGTAATTCCGACAAAATAGATTTGGATAGTTGGTATTGTTTAATAAAGGTGCAACTTGCAGTTAGTTTCCCGTTCCCGATTCAGGGGTAAGTGCTGTGAAAAGAATAGTGCGTATAACGTCCACCGCGCAATCTATAATTAGAATATTACCAAATAGCTATTCCATAGATTATTAGTAACTTAAGGTAAACTTATAGTTGTTTCGACTCCGAGGTGATTCGAGCCACGGTTATTGTAGTTTCAATCGCGTATAATGTACTTACCTGTTTTATAAACTTTTATTGAAGTAAATATCAAAATCAGACGATGCTGAATTTCGTGCCACAAAATATACGAGAAAAAATTTAGGACGGTGAAGTTAAATTACTCCACGCCTAAATGCAATGATTATATATGTATTGTATGTATATTTATTTATTTGACTGCCTCGGTGGCTCAGTGGTATGAGTATGCGATTGCCGCCCCTGAGGTCCCAGGTTCGATTCCGGGTCGATTCGAATTATTTGTGTGATCCACAAATGTTTGTTTCGGAGTTTGGGTATTTTCTATGTATAATATGTATGTATTTAGAAATATAAATAAGAATTACAATATACAAAATAAACATAATTATAGACTAAAAATATTTACATTACAAAATATCGTTTAAAAAATCCTCCGCGTCATTGCCGACTGGGAAGGTTCCCAGAATGCTGGCTGTGTTGCCACGTTGGATGGCGATACTTATTCTTTGGGCCAGAAAATAGCCAGCCTTCTGGTCCTGAGAAGCATCTATTAGACGTTTAGCAATGTCTCTATAAAGGCGGCGAGCACTCGGACCCCATGACCCCAGTATCTCAACCCCAAACGGCTCAAATATGTAATCACCTGCTAGGTTAGCATATTTACGCCGTTTAAAGCCTTCAGCCGATGCAGCAGCAGCGCCGGCACATCCGGATGTGCTTGGAAGGTGTGAAGGTGCTAAGGTGTCAACGCATGTAGCGTCCCACACCAAAGGCCTTCCCATCTTCCACGGTAGCAACGACATACCGTCCGGTCTCTTTCCATCGCTTCGCGCTAAATTTACCATTTGGTTCGCGTACGGCCGAAAGACCTGCGGTGGAAAGAGCCCTAAAAAAATATGTTAGAAATTATATTATGAAATATAAAAGTATGTTTATCAGTCATCAGTCAGTTTATAATGTTTATCAGTCGTCTAGATCCCATAACACAAGCTTATATTAGCTTAATTTGGGCTAGATGACGTTGTGTGAGAATGTCCAAAAATATTTATTTATTTATTATTTATATGTAGTATACGTAATTACCTCTTTTTATAAACTCGTAGGGAGTGCTAGCACCTAGTAACATTGCCCTATCGAATATAATGATAAATTTTTAAACTATTTCTAGGTTAAATTACTCAACCCTAAATGCTATGATTATATAATTATTACCTATCTATATATGTTGTCTATGCAATTACCTATTTAATAAACTCGTAGGGAATGATAGGACCTAGTAACATTACCCTATCGAATATAACGATAAATTGTTAACAATATTTCTACCTAAAATTCTCTTAAATTCACCTACGGCCTTAAGCAGTAAACCATAGCATTATAATTTTAAATTGTGAATATCAAGTAGGAGAATCCGGGTTAGGATAATTCACCTACCCGACATATTTTATTGTGAAGCCGTACCATTTGGGGCGCGGCCTTAAGCGGGAAACCGTTATTTTTCTAAATTTATATTGTGTTAACGGAAAGTCAAATATCTAGGACATATTCCACCTATCTGGAATATGCACTATTATATAACATTTTATTATCCTGACTGCCATTTAGGATCCGTCATTTTAGGGTTCCCTAATATAGTGAACCGTCATAAAGTTTTAATTGTTAGATGGGAAATACGCATAACGCAGACTCTTAGGAACTTCGTCTCCGATACGTAATAGGTAGAAAAATAATCTTTTGGAATGTACCCACATTTGTGTTGGGCTTATAGCTAAATTTTATTATTGTATTATTAGTTAATTCTTGCACTGAGATTTTCTGCCGCCGGTCGGAGACCGATATATAGGGATGAGCCAACTACCTGTCTGTGTCTTCCCTGTTCCCATGTTTGTATAATCCTGTGTTATGTGTAACCTTGCCGTGTACCCTCATGTAAATAATTGTGCAGCGCGTCCGACAACTAGGGAACCTGTACGGCGATTTACGTGTAGGGCCCACGGCAAGCGGTGCCGAGCCGGTATCTAATCCGTTGCTTGTGTCAATTCCAGAACTACCTTGGGGCTTAGAAAAGCCATACTTGTGAAAATATACGATTGCTGAGCAGCCAGACGCTGCGCCGTCGCTCCGTGGCCTTCGACCCGGAGCATCTCGCCAGCTAGAACAAGATTGATTGTAGGACACCAGCGGATCCTGCCGGCCGACCGCCGTCGCCTGTGGACCCACAGTTAAGTGCATCGGGCACTTCCGTAAACAGTATATGTGATCTTATTCTACCGACACACTATTAGCTACTAGTATTATATAAACCCTAGGTTCTCTGCCATTAAAGTAATGTTAATTGTTTTACGTCGTTTGATTTACTTCCTAGCAGGGGCCGTATCAATAGCCTAGTTGCCCGATTGCTAGATGTCCCGGGGACGCCATCATAAGCATAGCTCCAGGGCACCGGTAGGCTTTGGCTAACTTCGCGACCTCTGACAAGGAGGAGTCGGGTGTCATCCCGCATCTTTGGGGGTCGGGAGAAATAACCTAGTTATAAAATATTTCATCTTAGTGACAATGACTTTAGTAGTAAATATTTTATTATATCTCAATACTCGTGTACCGATCATAACTGAGTTATCTATGAAGTTTAGTGGCTCGGTGTAGGACGCATTAGACGGCCGGTTTACGATGCGAATCCGACCTAGAACGTAAGTGTGATCTCACTTGTACATGTCTAAAGACCTCATAGAATATTCAGTATTTATTTGAGCATTACCAGTAAAACTACATTTCCAAGAAACATTGCATTAGAAAATTAATCAAAAAGATAAAGAGTTTCGTACTTCATAACCTTATTTATAAATGAGCATCATTCAATATTTTCTAACTTAGGTTCCCTACTTACTTAATTAATAGTAGTTTGTGGAACTGTTACATAAAGAGGGGCATTAGAACACGAGTAGGTTTTAAAGAAACGAGGCTTGGTGAGTTTTTATAGTAGGTACCTATCCAACGCGTATTCTAATACCTAGTTATGAGCAGTTTCATACACTACTTTGTCTAACTAATCACATACGTTTTGACAAACACAACTTGAAGAAGTCACACATCCCAATGATCCAATACCATTACTTACACTTATAAAATAAGTAAAACTTGAAATTTCCTTTTCATCTCAATATAAAATAAAAAATTGAGGACAAGGCCTTTCAAATGTACCCACTTATTGGAGTTTACTCCTTAAGAATCGATTTTCATATATAAGGCGCCCGGTATGAGAAAAATCCGAGGGGTAAAACCTACTAACAAGTAACGAAAATCGTGTCACGTTTATGGTGCGCAACTTTCTAATTTGGCTGTGAGTGTATTAAGATTATTATTTCGTTTATTCCTTTACATTCTTATTTTATACATTTTTAAATACATTTATAAAAAAAAACAAATACATTTAAAAATATAAAAAATAGTGACCCACCAGTAGCGGAGTAGGACCCAAACTACCGGCGGTGGAGGCTACAGACTAAGAAACCTCCTAACAATACGGCACGTGTCGAGGATAACAACCTTCTGAATCTGACTCTTGATCCAACAATCTAACGAGAGTCTCTTGAGATGTTGATCGAGACTCTTCGCTATTAATCCGTTTGCCGAAACAACCACCGGGACAATGATCGTCGAGTCTACGTCCCACATGGCGGTTATCTCGAAGGACAGATCAAGGTATTTACTAAGTTTGTCCTTCTCTGCCTTCACGAGATTTTCGTCATGCGGGACGGCGATATCGACGAGCACTGCCCGACGCTGGGTCCGATCAACCAACACGATATCGGGCCTATTTGCAACAATAGTCCTGTCCGTGATGATTGATCGGTCCCAGTAGAGCAATGCACGACCATTCTCAAGAACTGGCACTGGTGTATACTTATAGTACGGTACTTCAAACTCAATAAGGCCATATTGAAGAGCAAGTTGCTGGTGGATGATCCTGGCTACTTGATTGTGCCTATGCAAGTACTCGGTGTTAGCAAGATACGAACAACCGGAAATAATATGGCGAAGTGATTCACCAGGACGGTGGCATGCTCGACAAATGTCGACCGTACCGTCCTTCATGATGTATTTCCGATAGTTGTTCGTCTTGATAACCTCATCTGCAATTGCACAGGCAAAACCTTCAGTTTCCCCAAAGAGGTCCCCAAAACGCAGCCAGTTCACCGAAGCGAGCAGGTCTACGTCGGGTCCTGTTAAGACCCGGTAGAACCGCCCGTGTAGCTCCTTACTCTTCCATACGTCCCTACGGTCTTCAGTACCTAGCACCTTTGGTTTACGCCAGTTCTCGTTAGCCAAGGAAAGAGGTGTCAGGCCCTTGTCAACCATCACGACATCGCAATGAATGTCAGACCCGTTCTGTAGAAAGTAATCTCTCAGACTGCACACTTCACGGTTGTGGAGGTTCTTGGCATTCAAAAAGCCTCGACCCCCCCACTTCCGCGGAATGTACAGTCTCATGACAGAAGATCGTGGGTGTAACATTCGATGCAATGTCAGTTGTTGACGGACTCGCCTATCCAGGGCGTCTAGTTCCGTTTGAGTCCACCTAAGTATGCCAAAGGAGTATAACAATATAGGTATCACCCAACCGTTGAAAGCCCGTATTTTGTTACCGCCGGACAAAAAACTGTTAAGAACTTTTGTCAGGCGGCCAAAAAAACGTTCTTTCACCGATTTCTTAATGTCCTCTACCGCTATACCCAATGACTCTGACATACCTAGGTATCTGTATGTTTCGGTCTCGGAGAGAGATCTGAGAGTTATTATCTCAGAAAGTTGTAAATTCGGTGAATTTACAACCTTCCCCCGCTGTACATGCATAATCGCACACTTATCAACACCGAACTCCATCTTAATGGCATTACTAAAAACTTCCGTAGTTTTTAGTAATGTCACTAAATCTTGGTGCTTCAGTGTGAACAGTTTGAGGTCATCCATATACATCAGGTGAGAAATAACCTCACCCCCTCTACGAAACCGATAGCCTAGCCCTGAATCCTTCAGCAATGTGCTAAGTGGATTCAGTGCTAAACAGAACCACAATGGACTCAAACTGTCGCCCTGGAATATACCACGCTCAATCCTTATCAAGTCATGCGGACCAGAAGCGCACTCACCACTACCTGGTTGACGAAGTACTGTGGTCCACTGCCCCATACATGAGACTAAGAAGGATTTAAGAGTCGGATTAATTTTATACAACTCTAAAATCCTCCCCAGCCATGAATGAGGCACCGAATCATAAGCCTTCTTGTAGTCAATCCAGGCAGTAGAGAGGGCGCCCCTACTCCGCCTAACTTGTTGGCTAATGGTCATGTCAAAAAGGAGTAGCTCCTTAGTACCACGTGACCCAGCCCCACATCCATTCTGAGCACTATCTAAGATGTTATTTGACATTATATGTGAATTTATTTTAGTTCTCAGAATAGATGTAAGGAGCTTGTAGATAGTAGGTAAGCAAGTGATAGGTCTATAGTTTTTAGGTTCCGTGGTACTACCTGATTTATGGAGCAGGAAGGTGATGCCAGTGGTCATAAAAGCGGGTAAGGAACCAGACTCGAGGGCTTCTTGATACTGTGTTGCCAAGCGTTCATGCGAGCTTCGAACCCACTTGATCCAAAAGTTGTGCAATCCGTCCGGCCCAGGACTTTTCCAGTTCTGTGCCGTACGTATTGCGCAACTAACGTCTTCGGAGTTTATTGTAATAGACTCCATGGGCTCGATGTTATCGCATTCACGCTCGACAACACGGATCCAATCACCCTCCGAATGTTCGACGGGCATCGACCATATGTCACGCCAAAATTGATTCATGGCGCGAGCATCGGGCAGTTGTCCGTCGCTCAAACGTTGTCCAGTTCCCTCCCACTCTCGGTACACCTTCCTTTGGTCACTTTGGAAGATACGATTCTGCCAGTATCTGTCTACACGCTCTCTATAGCGACGAATACGACTCGCCCATGCATATACTTTCTGCTTTAGAAAGTCAATACGTTCCGTGACATTAGCTAAGTATTGCTGGGAGCTAATACCGGTCCCAGCGAATGCCTGAGTCACGAAACGCATGACCCGTGGACGATTATTTCCCCGGCTAAAACAGATAAGCTTCGCAATGAGAGTCCTAAATGTGCCGATACGTCGCTCGATTCTTGCCTGCCATACGGGCACACCACCCGATCGTGGTGTACGGTTAAATTCAGGGAATTTAACGCGTGCAACACGACAAGCGGTAATAGCTCCACAGTAAAGAATCGAGTGGGTATCTAGCAAATCATTGCTAGTCCGTAAGTACGGATCTAGCAACGCATTCAGGGCTCCCATCAACGCCAGATTTCGTCTATGCATGGGCAAGCGTGGTAGCCGTGGCCTAGAATTAGGTGCAAACCTATACTGAGAGATCACATCCTCCAAAGTACTCCTTAATTGCTCGCTTACCTGGATAGATATATTACTCGTATCATCTCCCGCGTCGAGCACGGTCTCAACTAAAGTGGCACTAGTTGCAACCGTGTGTGTAGCAGATGATGGTGCACTCGTTAACGCTGGAGCTGGTCGAGTAGATAACACTTCCAGGCGAAGTCGATCAAGCACAGGTTGATCCAGCAACTTGCATCGTTGGATAGCCCGCACTTGATCCGATAGTCGTTGTACGGCAACGGTTATTGTTGGTTCAAGAGCCTGAAACAAAGGGAGCATCCTTGAACGGTATGCAGTCAGGTTGGTTTCCCCATCTGTAGCCTCATAATATGCCCGCATGACATTTTCATTGATGGATGAAGTCCATCGCATGCGGTGCACAATACCACCGGTAGTGGGGACCCTACTCGAAGCTGGTAGGCTTCGGGGTCCCAAACTGCTCGGCGGCCGGCCTCTCCCTCGCCGGCGTACAGGTGTTGGCGACGTCGGCGGGGAAAAATACTCGTCACTTGACGATGAGCTCGACGCCTCAGCAAGCACTTGTGTCGCAGGTGTGCGGTCCGGCGCTTGCGAGGCGGAGCTAAGTGATGAGTCCGGGGGTGTTGGGTGTGCATTCTTACTCCTGGCTCTTGTTATCATCTTTATACATTATTCATAATTCATCCTGTTAATTTTTTCGAAACAATTTTTGATATTTTGATGGTTGACGTTTGTCAAAGCTTCGTTTCATATTTGTAGATTTTGTTGTTGTTGTGATTCTTGTAATAAATTTTGAAATATAATATATAATGAACTTTTTGGTAATAATATTTTGAAATCTGTATGAATTTTATAAATTGAGGCAAGATTATTTTAGATAAAAATATTAAAATATTTTATAGATGAAAATGACGTATGTACAGATGTCTAGAGTTGCCAGTTTTTGTTATTATTATTGTTATTTATCGTTTATTCATTTCTATTCTTATTTTATACATTTTTAAATACATTTATAAAAAACACAAATACATTTAAAAATATAAAAAATAGTGACCCACCAGTAGCGGAGTAGGACCCAAACTACCGGTGGTGGAGGCTACAGACTAAGAAACCTCCTAACAATACGGCACGTGTCGAGGATAACAGCCTTCTGAATCTGATTCTTGATCCAACAATCTAACGAGAGTCTCTTGAGATGTTGATCGAGACTCTTCGCTATTAATCCGTTTGCCGAAACGACCACCGGGACAATGATCGTCGAGTCTACGTCCCACATGGCGGTTATCTCGAAGGACAGATCGAGGTACTTACTAAGTTTGTCCTTCTCTGCCTTCACGAGATTCTCGTCATGCGGGACGGCGATATCGACGAGCACTGCCCGACGCTGGGTCCGATCAACCAACACGATATCGGGCCTATTGGCAACAATAGTCCTATCCGTGATGATTGATCGGTCCCAGTAGAGCATTGCACGACCATTCTTAAGAACTGGCACTGGTGTGTACTTATAGTACGGTACTTCAAACTCAATAAGGCCATATTGAAGAGCAAGTTGCTGGTGGATGATCCTGGCTACTTGATTGTGCCTATGTAAGTACTCGGTGTTAGCTAGATACGAACAACCGGAAATAATATGGCGAAGTGATTCACCAGGACGGTGGCATGCTCGACAAATGTCGACCGTACCGTCCTTCATGATGTATTTCCGATAGTTGTTCGTCTTGATAACCTCATCTGCAATTGCACAGGCAAAACCTTCAGTTTCCCCAAAGAGGTCCCCAAAACGTAGCCAGTTCACCGAAGCGAGCAGGTCTACGTCGGGTCCTGTTAAGACCCGGTAGAACCGCCCGTGTAGCTCCTTACTCTTCCATACGTCCCTACGGTCTTCAGTACCTAGCACCTTTGGTTTACGCCAGTTCTCGTTAGCCAAGGAAAGAGGTGTTAGGCCCTTGTCAACCATCACGACATCGCAATGAATGTCACACCCGTTCTGTAGAAAGTAATCTCTCAGACTGCACACTTCACGGTTGTGGAGGTTCTTGGCATTCAAAAAGCCTCGACCCCCCCACTTCCGCGGAATGTACAGTCTCATGACAGAAGATCGTGGGTGTAACATTCGATGCAATGTCAGTTGTTGACGGACTCGCCTATCCAGGGCGTCTAGTTCCGTTTGAGTCCACCTAAGTATGCCAAAGGAGTATAACAATAAAGGTATCACCCAACCGTTGAAAGCCCGCATTTTGTTACCACCGGACAAAGAACTGTTAAGAACTTTTGTCAGGCGGCCAAAAAAAACGTTCTTTCACCGATTTCTTAATATCCTCTACCGCTATACCCAATGACTCTGACATACCTAGGTATTTGTATGTTTCGGTCTCGGAGAGAGATCTGAGAGTTATTATCTCAGAAAGTTGTAAATTCGGTGAATTTACAACCTTCCCCCGTTGTACATGCATAACCGCACACTTATCAACACCGAACTCCATCTTAATGGCATTACTAAAAACTTCAGTAGTTTTTAATAATGTCACTAAATCTTGGTGCTTCAATGTGAACAGTTTGAGGTCATCCATGTACATCAGGTGAGATATAACCTCACCCCCTCTACGAAACTGATAGCCTAGCCCTGAATCCTTCAGCAATGTGCTAAGTGGATTCAGTGCTAAACAAAACCACAATGGACTCAAACTGTCGCCCTGGAATATACCACGCTCGATTCTTATCAAGCCTTGCGGGTCAGAGGCGTGCCCACCACTACCTGGTTGACGAAGGACTGTGGTCCACTGCCCCATACACGAGACTAAGAAGGATTTAAGAGTCGGATTAATTTTATACAACTCTAAAATCCTCCTCAGCCATGAATGAGGCACCGAATCATAGGCCTTCTTGTAGTCAATCCAGGCAGTAGAGAGGAAGCCCCTACTCCGCTTGACTTGTTGGCTAATGGCCATATCAATGAGGAGTAGCTCCTTAGTACCACGAGACCCAGCCCTACATCCATTCTGAGCGTTATCTAAGATATTATTAGATACTATGTGCGAGTTTATTTTACTTCTCAGAATAGATGTAAGGAGCTTGTAGATGGTAGGTAAGCAAGTGATGGGTCTATAGTTTTTAGGTTCCGTGGTACTACCTGATTTGTGGAGCAGGAAGGTGATGCCAGTGGTCATGAAAGCGGGTAAGGAACCAGACTCAAGGGCTTCTTGATACTGTGTTGCCAAGCGTTCATGCGAACTCTGAACCCACTTTATCCAAAAGTTGTGCAATCCATCCGGCCCAGGACTTTTCCAGTTCGGGGCCGTACGAATTGCACAACTAACGTCTTCGGAGTCTATGGTAATAGACTCCATGGGTTCGATGATACTGCATTCACGCTCGACGACACGGATCCAGTCGCCCTCCGAATGTTCGACGGGTACCGACCATATGTCACGCCAAAATTGATTCATGGTGTGAGCATCTGGCAGTTGTCCGTCGCTCAAACGTTGTCCAGTTCCCTCCCACTCTCGGTACACCTTCCTTTGGTCACTTTGGAAGATGCGATTCTGCCAGTATCTATTTACACGCTCTCTATAACGACGGATACGGCTTGCCCATGCATACACTTTCTGTTTCAGAAAGTCAATACGTTCCGTGACATTGGCTAAGTATTGCTGGGGACGAATACCGGTCCCAGCAAATGCCTGAGTCACGAAACGCATGACCCGGGGACGACTATTTCCCCGGCTGAAAGAGATAAGCTTTGCAATGAGAGTCCTAAATGTGCCGATACGTCGCTCGATTCTTGCCTGCCATACGGGAACACCATCCGGTCGTGGTGCACGGTTAACTTCAGGGAATTTAACGCGTGCAACACGACAAGCGGCAATCGCTCCACAGTAAAGAATCGAGTGAGTATCAAGCAAATCACTACTAGTCCGTAAGTACGGTTCTAGCAATGCATTTAGGGCTCCCATCAACGCCAGATTTCGCTTATGCATTGGCAAGCGTGGTAGCCGCGGTCTAGAATTAGGTATAAACCTATACTGCGAGATCACATCTTCCAAAGTACTCCTCAATTGCTCGCTTACCTGGATAGACGTATCACTCGTATCATTTCCTGCGTCGAGTGCGGGTTCCGCTAACGTCGCACTTGTAGCAACCGTCTGTGTCACAGGTGACGGTGCTCTCGTTGACACTGGAGCTGTACGAGTAGATAATACTTCCAGGCGTAGTCGATCAAGCACAGATTGATCCAACAACTTACATCGTTGGATAGCCCGCACTTGATCCGATAGTCGTTGGATGGCAACGGTAATTGTTGGTTCAAGAGCCTGAAACAAAGGAAGCATCCTTGAACGATACGCAGTCAGGTTGGTTTCCCCATCTGTAGCCTCATAATATGCCCGCATAACGTTTTCATTGATGGATGAAGTCCATCGCATGCGGTGCACAATACCACCGGTAGTGGGGACCCTACTCGAAGCTGGTAGGCTTCGGGGCCCCAAACTGCTCGGCGGCCGGCCTCTCCCTCGCCGGCGTACAGGTGTTGGCGACGACGGCGGAGAGAAATACTCGTCACTTGAAGAGCTCGACGCCTCAGCGAGCACCTGTGTCAGCGATGTGCGGTCCGGTGCCTGCGAGGCGGAGTTTAGTGACGAGTCCGGGGGTGTTATTTGCGCATTTCTGCTTCTGGCTCTTGTTTGCATCTCACAATATTATTGTTATTATATCGTTTATTCATTTATATTCTTATTTTATACATTTTTAAATACATTTATAAAAAACACAAATACATTTAAAAATATAAAAAATAGTGACCCACCAGTAGCGGAGTAGGACCCAAACCACCGGTGGTGGAGGCTACAGACTAAGAAACCTCCTAACAATACGGCACGTGTCGAGGATAACAACCTTCTGAATCTGACTCTTGATCCAACAATCTAACGAGAGTCTCTTGAGATGTTGATCGAGACTCTTCGCTATTAATCCGTTTGCCGAAACGACCACCGGGACAATGATCGTCGAGTCTACGTCCCACATGGCGGTTATCTGGAAGGACAGATCGAGGTACTTAATAAGTTTGTCCTTCTCTGCCTTCACGAGATTGTTATTATTATTATTATATCGTTTATTCATTTCTATTCTTATTTTATATTATTATTAGTGTATTATTATTATTATTATTGTAAATAATAATGAAGGCAATGTTGATCTAATTAATATTTAAAAAAAATTATAATTGTTAGAATAATAATTACCTAATTTATACAAATTTCTAATGAAGTACCTATTTGTGCACATCTAAAATTGACTATTGTGAAAAGTTTAATGTAAAATATTTCGCCGATTAATTATAATTAATGTATATAAAATTGAATAAATGTATATTTATATATGAATATTATTTTTTCATTAATTTGTGAATTTACCCTTTCATATGATATTAATCTTTTTTCAGTTGAATAAACTCTTTTTACGTATGGTTAGATACTCGTACTTAAGGAGTAAACTCCAGTCGTGCGTCGGAGCTGACACACACACTTTTTTTTATTTAAAAATTACGAGACCTATCTCTGTTAAATTTGTTTGTATTTGGATGAGTTACTATCCCAAGGGAAATCAACAATAATTTAATTTGAGTTACACCTGCAGGTTTAAAGAACTAAATTGAACTAAAATTGTTAAACACAGTATAATAAATTTAAAAGCAAATTAGTGTGACATGCTCCAACATAACATATTACGTGAAGGTACTTTGTACTACAAAAACATAAAGTATAACGTTAATAGCATTAAGTTGAAACGTTAAATAACGGTTATGGGTTAATATTTCGTTATTTGGTTACAGCATTCATTGCGTCTCTTGGGATTTTTGTAAAATGAAAATATCATTTACGGTTTTGCTGCAGAAACTTTGTTAAACTGTCTAATTTTATTATTTGAGCCTTCATACCGTCGTCGTCGGTTCCACTGTTGCATAGATTAAACATTATGAAATAAACTCACTTGTACACATGCTCCAAAATTTTCCACATGTATTACTAGGTATATGTTCCACCAAGTGCCGACAGTCAAAAGGATCACTACACATTATAAAACTAAGTCGCTTCCGTCCGTATGTATGCTTAGATCTTTAAAACTGCGCAACGGATTTTGATGAAATTTTCATCAATAGATCGAGTGGCTCTCGAGGAATGTTTTGTGTATATAATTTATATAACATTATCTTTCTCTGACGTGACTTGACAGCTGTTGACCTGCTGGAAAGATAATTAAGGTATCGTCTCTGGTTTTGTTCGGTCACACGTCCAGTGTAGAATGTAAACGAGCCCTAACATTTTAAAAGAAGAAGTGTGTCTAACTTACTAACGAGTACCATTACATTGTCACACCACATTTTGCCCAATAATAAAAAGAGCCTAAAGTTACCGTGCCTAAACTAAATTCTAGTAGTAAAAACAACCAAGCATACAAACATATAAGCGAAGCTAATAAAAGCGTAGTAAAAAGGTATTATCAATAAGCAGCATAGGTACTGATAAAAATGTAAAATTTTGAGTTACGATTTTTTATATTTTTTTACATGCAATTTCCAAGTGAAAGTACAACCGTCCCATGAGGGTAAATTTGTTACTTTTTTATTTTATATATATATTTGTAGAGAAACCTGTTTGGAGAGTATACGTTCTAACAGAAAGATCAAATTTCTATGAATGAATGTTAGAAAATCCAGTAAAGAATCGCACGTAATCGTCGAACAGAAAGTCACGTATAATATTGGTCTTCGTGATAATATGACCGAAACAGGCTATTCAGTGTGGCTAAAATGTTGGTTTTTGAAAAGACTACTAACAAATTTCGTACCTATACTATTACCTCAAATTATAAGTTACTGGTAGACACCCGCGGCTTCGCCTTTTAACAAATTATATACACAAAAACCTTCCTCGAGAACCACTCTATCCATTGGTTAAAACAGCATCAAAATCCGTTGCGTAGTTTTAAAAATCTAAGCGTAGATACGAACGAAAGCGACTTTGTTTTATAACATGTAGTGAAGTAGTGTATACAGTAGGTCATGTTAGTTAACTAATACAAATACTTATAATATCATTAAGTTTAGTGTAAGTGGAAATAAATATAAATAAATAAATATGTTAGGACAACTCACACAACGCCATCTAGTTTCAAACTAAGCAGAGCTTGTGATATGAGTACTAGATAAACTGATATAAATACTTATAAACATTTTTTTTGTAAATACATACATTTACACGGTACAAACGTATTTGTCTTCACACAAAGTTTGGCCCGACCGGGAATAAGCCCCGAAACTCCGGCGTCGAAAGCGGATGCACTACCAACCACGGTACCGAAGCAGTCAAATCTATAATAACTGCCTACCCCAACCGTAAAGTGATGTTATAGTCTGATACTGACAATACTGGGATGACATTGTTGTTATATTCTGAGCTTTGAGATTTGAAATATAAAAAAGACATCATCAATTGGTAAGATATATTATCCTCCACCTTATTAACTAACGCCCGCAATTAACAAGGCTATCTAAACAAACCAAGAATAATTATGCTGGCAACGTTCATTAGCTATCATAACAGGCCCTTCAATTTCATTACTGCTTAGATTTGAGCCCCAAATTTAACAATTAATTTGTTGCCAGAACATAGTTTCAACACAACAAAGAACTCTCACAGAAGTTCCACTTTACACTACTACAAAATGAGGGAGTATGGCCCTATACGGGGCTCCCGTATGGGCGGCGCGGTTGACGGCCAACAACTCAACGCTCCTTAACAGACCGTTGAGGACCTTGGCCGTCAAAACAATAAGGGGCTACCGCACGATCTCCGGAGAGGCTGCATGTCTCCTAGCCGGGACCCCTCCATGGGACCTGGAAGCGAGAGCCCTTGCGTCATTGTTCCAATGGCGCAAGGAGGCGCTGGAGCGGGACCACAGGCCTGCGTCTCGAGAAATCGATGACCGGCGGTCCCAACTCCGCCAGGATCTCATGGAGTCATGGAGGGTGCGACTTGAGCAACCCAAGTGGGGTGCCACCATCATCGCGGCGGTGAGACCGATCATGGACGATTGGCTGCAGAGACAGCATGGTGACCTCACGTATCGTGCGACGCAGATCGTTACCGGGCATGGATGCTTCGGTAGCTATCTGTTTCGCATCCATCGTGAGGTCACACCCCGGTGTCAACACTGCGAGGTTTCCGACGACGACACCGCACTCCACACGTTGGTGGAGTGCTCAGCGTGGGCGAGTCAGCGCCGGGACCTCGTAGTGGGTCTGGGCGTGGATACCCTCTCGCTGGAGACCATGCTTCAAGCCATGGTCTCCAGCGGGAGTAGGTGGAACGCGGCCGTGTCCTTCTGCGAGCAAGTCGTGCTCGCGAAGGAGGCGGCCGAGAGGGAGAGGGAGCGTGCCCTCCCCGCCGAGTTCCGTAGTCAGCGGCGAGGCCGCCGCAGACTCATCTACGCCCAAGACCATCGACCTCCATGATCGGGGCCTGAGGACGGTGGGATCGCCACCCGTCGTCCTTACAGAAGCAGGCTAGAAGGGTTGCGTGCTGCGGGACCTTTGCCTCATAGCACGCAACCAGATTCACTCATTGACGCGGGATAAAACCCTACCCCAACGACGCGGGATTGTCATCCCGACCCAACCCCCCGCAGAGACCACAGAGGTGGTCAAAGTCCGCCGGGCGCCACTGGAAATACGTTCTGCTTGTAACCAGAGACGCCCGGCAACGGACGTTAAAGCGGCCGCGGCCTTGGTCGCGGAACTAAAAAAAAAAAAAAAAAAAAAAAAAAAAAAAAAAAAAAACTACAAAATGAGTAATATTATTTTCTTATAATAATTTCAATGTATGCGACAAGAAATTAAATATTATTATTTATTTCATTTAATTAAAAACTGACTCTAATATGTACCTTTATGGAAATATATATATAGTTGATTACGGTAATAGTATATATAATAATAAAAGAAACTGATACCTACTACTTTTACTAGTAATATTTTGTTACAATGTCTTATGTATATTAAAATACCAAACAGCAGTAGAACCACTATCTCTTCGTTTAACTTTTTTAACCATCCAACAAAAAACTGAAAGTTTAAATTACACATTTTGTTTTACTCTCGCGATGAAAGCAGAAGATCCTAACACGCCATTCTTCATTCACATCATCAAACTAGCAACAACAATTTAAACTTCTGCACAATCAACTGCTAGGTGTCATAGTTTAAGTTTTCCTAATAAATTGGTAGTACTTTATCTTAAGTGTTGTTACATGGAAGCGTTCCGGGCAAGTTGCACGAACTTAGTAAAGTCTAAGACAGGTGAAACTAGAGTTATGCTTATCCATCTATTTTGTGCAAAGTTCTGTTTAGTGCAAGCCTCTTATTTAAACTAGGCGAGTTGCCTTGATTAGTTATTGGATAACTACGGGTAACTAATGTTAGGAGTTCCTCTGTCTATAGAGATGTAAAAATTCAATAACCTTACCTTTCATTAGGACTGGGAAGAAATTAAGAATCCTGACTTAAAGACTTTAAAGCACTCGATTGATTTAAAATATATTATTCTCTTCTGATAGCAACATGATAGGTACCTACGCTTCCATCTTCTTCTATGAAGGATATCGGTATGAATCAATCAAAAGAATTAAAGAATCAATTTCATTTATTCAGTTTAAGCACATAAAGAGCACATGTATATGAATGACAAAATTTTACAATTTTATGTCAAGCAATATTATAAAAATACTAAATTAATTACATAAATAACCATTTGAAAATGATTCTTTCGCTGGTTCGGTAAGTTGGTTCTCCTGAGAAGATACCAGCAAGAAACTCAGGTAGATTATCCATTTTCTTTTTAATAATGTTTTGTTTACATTGTGTTACAATTTGTATTGTACGAGTGGCTAACAACAGCAGATTAGGGTGACCATGCATTTTTATCATTATATTCGTCTACATTATAATAGCCTTTCTTCACCAAATGTTTTTTCACTACTATTTTAAACTTATTAAGAGGCATGTCAACCAAATCCTGCGGAATTTTATTAAATATTTTTATACATTTGCCTACAAACGAATTACCAACTTTATGAAGTCAAATTTTTATCATTGCCAGTTTATTTTTATTTCTTGTACTATAATTATGGCTGTCGGATCTGTTTTTGAAGATTTCTATGTTCTTCCGTACATATACATATTGAGAAGAAACGGTTAAAATATTAATTTCTTTAAATAGTTCTTTCAGCGAATCACGGGGTCCGAGTCTATAGATTGCTCGTATAGCTCGTTTCTGTAGTATAAATATTGTCTCAATATCGGCAGCTGAGCCCCATAGCAGCAGACCATATGACATAACGCAATGAAAGTATATCCTACTAATATTATAAATGCGAAAGTTTGTATGTGTGGATTTTGGTACTCTTTCACGTAAAAACTACTGAACGGATTTTGATAAAACTTTACAACAATATAGCTTATACATCAGAGTAACACATAGGCTACAAAATTATAATGATACGGCGACGGGAACAATAATCACGCGGACGAAGTCGCGGGCGAACACTAGTCTCTAATAAATATACTCTCAAATGCTCGTGGTTAATATTCCAAGCTAGGTTCACGGATTAGGGAATAGTACTTGCATGCTATTATTTCGCTTCAACGAACGTTCAAATACATCTCTAGCAAATTTCATATTAAGTTTACACTACACCATGTTTATGAAAACCTAATTAACTGGAAAATTAATTGCCTAGTAATGTTTCAATAAATTCTACTGCAATTTTAAAATACAGTTTGGAGTGTTGAAACCCTTCATGGTTGAAAGAGATTATTAAATTACCACGTGATGCTCGATGAAGCGAAATTGCGTTCTACTCTCATGCTTTAAATTTTAAGATGATTTAATATTATAATCTGTAGACTAAAATTGTAGCAATGTTCAACCAAAATATGACAATCGTCGTTTTAAATATATTTAAAGTGTTTTTCTTATTGTATCTTGAACGAGAGTGAATTTTTATTCAAAACTTAATTGCAATTTTCTGTTTTTCATTTCAGTAAGTTTCGAACTGGTCCACAGAAACCGCAGCAGTAAACTCACTAGGAGAACAAAGCGGTGTATCAAACTTCTTAGTTTCACTCAACTTTGAAAAGTCAACATCGTATACTTTTCTGTCTTGATCACTTTTCACCATGGGAATAAACCTATGACCCCATAATATATCAAATTCGGTATAGCTTGTTCTTGCTTGAACTTCTTGACCTGTAGACTCTATAAGACCTTCAAAAACCGCTAATATTTCAAACTTTCCAAGTAATAAATCAGCCGCAGACACATCATATAAAGGGCTATTCTGATCAATTACATGCATCGCAGAAATTGGCCAAAGAAAAAATGTGGACTCACATCCATCTATAGTCAGTTCTAATTCAATTTGTTCATGTTCATAAATATCAGTATCAGTATTAATAAGCTTTAAGAGAAAAGCTGAAACTTTTATATTTAAAAGTCTAGCTTTTCTCATATCACCAACTCTGAATATCATACAGAATTTTCCATCTCTCAATGTTATCACAGCTTGTCTACTGAATAATATAGTCTGTGTCCTTGATTTTGGTCTTGTTAATTTTGCGAACAAGATACCTATCATAAATGCTTGAAAAATTTGACATATTATACACTGAAAACACATGGCTGTTATTAATCCTGGACACTCTAAAGTTATTGATCGTCTACCATATGCCACTGTAGTATGCACTTCGACACTGAACAGAAAGCAGGATGTAAATCCATAATTATTTTTAACACATGGCACCCAATTTGTAACGTTTTGATGAGGTGGAAGGTGATCTTCACTTAGGTCACCATGGGCTAAAGAAATAGCCCAATAAATAAAACCAAACGCCAACCAGTTACAAGTAAAGCCCGTAAAGAAGTGCAGCAGCGCCCACCGCCACCTGGCATCGATCATCCTTATGAACCATCTTGAGAAGCAGCTTTGCTTGAAGATCTTTGAGTAATCAATATTGAACTCTCCATTTTTGAAGACTAATCTTTTGCTTAGTGCTCGGATGTTTTTTTGGCAATTCTGTTCTGTAAAGCAATATTTTTTATTTAGTTCATATTTTGTGGCTTCGGTGTTTTATTACCAACGAAGTCGAAGAATGAGTTTTTTGTACCGAAATTTGCTGCATTTCGCACATTAAAAGTCTGTACCAGTGTACTACTACAGTCATTAACTTAAGCTATTTAGCACATTCTATTCCATTTCTATTTCTAACTTACTAAACGATAAGAAAATCAAATATTGGATTGAAATATTGGATGGAAAGTTTTTTCTTAAAACATTTTACTTACCATTGTTTTGATAAGAAAATCAACAAGAGACATTGAAATTATTGTTACTTTTCTGCTGTATGCTGCTTTTATACTGTTATTTTTCCAAGTTCATTAGACTCATGATGATGATATATCTCTATATGTACTATAAATAACATTTACTTACTTACACGTAGTAACCAATGTCATTCTAACGATTATCTTCAACGTTATCATCTCAGCCCTGACGCCGGTTTTGGGCATGAACTCTACATAATAATTAGTATACCACATTGTCCAGGCTGGTTACGTTTTAGGCATTTGAATGAGTTTTGTTTTACACGATCACAAATAAACCAATTTCAGATAGAATCTTTTTCTCTATTTAATTAGGTATATTGTTTCTAAAGGGACAAGTAATATATGTTTATATTATTTATTGTAATGAAGCGCAAGTATGTTTTATCACGGGAATGTGAAGTACAGGAGTACCTGATACCGGAATCATTCTTTAGTCTATTTGTTTCCGCGACCAACGTGTTGATGAATAGGTACTTACTGTTTCTTGGATAGTAAATGCCAAGTTTCAGTTGGGAGTCTTCAGATGAGCACTCCTCGTTATAAGAAGAATTTAAACTGTAATATGTATCAGTCATCGTCATTTTTCAGCTGAAATCAAGTAAATGTTATTATGTATTGTTTTCGTTTTTAGTAAAAGTTGTTATTGCTATGAATATTTTGGAACTAGAATCGAATAACTTTATTTCTTTTATTTCGTCGTAAACCTTAAAAAGGGTTATAGAATGATAACGTTTCACGCAATTTCATTTTGAGGTAAGGTAAGTTTTATTAATAATTACTACATATTATGAAACAAAGTAAAGAAATTGCTGCATCTGTCCGTCTATTTGTTCGCGAGAAACTCAAAAACTACTGCATAGACTTTTGTGCTATTTTTATCATTGGACTGGTTCTCGAATAAAGTTTTAGGTTATAATACTATTTCACGAGGTCAAAACTGCGGTCATCAGTAAGGTTTCAATAAATTACAATTTACGTACCTCTAAATATCCGTCATCATGTTTTACACAAAATCAAATCACGCGCAATCAATATTATGTGTATCATCTTCACAATCACAGAGGCCACTGATATTTGCTGTTATAAAGATAATTATTTTACCAAGCAGCGTTTGTAACTAAAGATACTAATGGTACTTCTGATTATCTGATTTTGTTTCAAGGCGAGAGGCCGTTTAAAGCAGTTAAGTTTTCTTTTTAAGCTAAGTCGACGCGTATATTAATTACTTTTTTTATTTACAGGTGGTATAAACTTATTCTACGGCCCATAGATAAATACCTTAAAACTAAGAATACATTATAGATATTATAAAGTTGTGTTAGTAATAGAATCTTAAGACTAGTGTTAGTAAACACTTCACTATCGCACTTAGGTCTTTTTGTATTCCAGTGGTAACGATCCGCGGAAGCGACGGAATACCACGCCCTGTGGCCCGAAGTTCTTTTACATGACGAGGCTCAGGCGAGTGTTAGGCACTCGCATCACGAACGACAGGAAACTGACGATGCGGCTTCTTTATGTATGACTTGGCAGTATTGCGACCAGGTTATGTTTCTTTGTGGTCACTACGCGCATTACATCCGACCTCTAAACAAAAATGTTTGTAATTTTTTCCTCATTATTACTAAAAGTCTGGTGGTTTTTACATGAAATAAGTAGGTATCTTGGTAGACGACAAATTGTACGAGTTTTTGGTAACTGATAACCATCAACAAACATCATTTTCGTTGGAGCAAACAATTTCTATTTATTTTACTTAACGTTTGTTTATTTTAATCAGAAGCGACTATCGCGAATGAAAACCATGGAGTCAATTTAGATTTTATGTATTAAAATTGTTTTTAACTAAGTCCAATAATACCTTGCGTAGATAATAATATGACGTGTAGTTAGGTAAGAAAGTGCTGATGTCTGTGATAAGGCCCAAGGCATATATAGGAATTTCTTTAAGTGATAGGGTGTTCATAGTACTGCTCGTATAATTAGTAAGCTCGTAGAATTGCACTGCAAGCCGTTCAATAAAGCATAATAATATTATATTAATAAATGATACAAAAGCAAGTCTTTATCCCCGAAGCGATAATCAAAAGTGTTTCTCATGCCCACATATCGACTGTCAGAGTTTGTTTGAGTGCGTGTGTATGTGTTTTTTGATAAACGATAACGAGGTTATCGTCATACAAACATTTTCACTTCCATACATAGTCAAGTACTCGGTCAAATAATAGTGCCATTTCAGTCCGGTCTTTTTCTTTCAAATAAGCGGCTCCATCGTTCACCGATTATTTTGCCAATGTTTAGGTAGGTAATGTTTGATAGTTCCAAGTGTGGAACAAGTTATGAAACTATCTGGACATAATACCTACTTCTTTTTCTTCTTATAAGTGCGTGACTCCATTGTTCATCAATGATTTTGCCAATGTCAATGTAATATTTGGTTTTTTTTTTTTTTTTTTTTTTTTATATTTGGTTCGCCAAATTGACGCCGCCCGCCTGGTGGTAAGTCGTGACGACGTCTAGCGATTGTGGGCCACTCTCACAGCACACATTACTATTGAGAGTGGCCCTCAACTTGACGACCTACTGATGTGCCTCTTCACGCTCCGCTTAAAGAACCCAGGATTATATGTGGGAGGAAACACGTGCACAGGCAGGGCGTTCCAGGCCACTATCGTTCGGCAGAGAAACGAACGTTTAAAACGTTCGGTTCTCGCGAACATGCTATCCACTGTGTGGGGGTGGCATCTCTGCCCGGCACGAGTCGTTCGGGATCGGAAGGAAGAGGGTGGGATCAGATTGAAGAGCTCTTCAGAACACTCGCCGTGGTAAATACGGTAGAATGCGGCCAAGGAAGCTATTGTTCGGCGCTGAGCTAGCGGCTCAAGGCTTCCCGTTACCTCCGGACAACCAATAATACGGATAGCCCGTCGCTGCATAGCGTCGAGAGCGTCCAGCAGATACTTCGCGGAGCCGTCCCAGAGGTGAGAGCAGTATTCGACGCAGGGTCTAATCTGCGTCTTGTACAGCAGACACCTCTGGTCCGGTGTAAAGAATCTCTTTACCTTATTCAGTATTCCTAGTTTCCGCGAAGCTAGCCCTATACATCTTTCGATGTAGTTTTTATTATTGAGCTCTCGACGAACGTCTATGCCAAGGATATCAAGGTTGTCCTTCATTGGTAATAATGCATTCTGAAGAGAGGGTAGGGGAAGGAAAGGGGATTTCTTCGCAGTAAATGCACACGCCTGTGTTTTGCGGGCATTGAACTCGACCAGGTTCTCGGTACCCCATTGAGAGATACTGTCGAGGTTACGGTCGAGATCAGCCACGAGTCGTCGTCTCTCCTCCTCAATCTCAGATCGCCCCGCCGTCGGACGAACCGAGTAACTCCCGTGCAGTGTGCTGTCATCTGCATAGCAATGAATGTTCCCGAGGGATAGCATATCATTGATATGCAGAAGAAAGAGAGTTGGTGATAGTACGGACCCCTGCGGTACCCCGGCATTCACTTGCAAGAAGCGAGAAGCCTGGCCATCGCAGAGGACCCGCACTCGGCGCTCGTTTAAAAAGCTGGCAATCCAGCTGCACAGTTGAGGAGGTAGACCATATGCCGGAAGCTTGGAAAGGAGCGAAGCATGCCAGACCCTATCGAAGGCTTTGGCGATGTCCAGGCTAATAGCCAAGGACTCGCCGTGCCTTTCCATAGCCCCACCCCAGACATGCGTTACGAATGCCAGAAGATCACCCGTTGATCGCTTTGGCCTGAAGCCGTATTGTCGATCATTGATTAGCGAGTGATCCTCTAGGAATTGCATGAGCTGCTTATTTATAAGGAGCTCAAGCACCTTGCAAATGACTGAGGTGACAGCTATGGGTCGATAGTTGCCTGGATCGGACCGATCCCCTTTCTTGGGGATCGGTTGTACGTTCGCCTCCTTCCAGACCTCCGGCACGAGCCCTGAAGAGTATGACAGGCGGTACAGACGCGTTAATACTGGAGACAACTCAGCTGCACATTTTCGTAGCACCACCGCCGGAATGCCGTCAGGGCCACTGGCTTTCCGCGTGTCGAGTGACCGCAGCACTGCCCGTACATCACATTGCCTGATAACAATATCAGGCATTGTGTGGCCACAGTTGGCGATGGCGGGGGGCTGCAGGCCACGGTCGTCGACCCGGGAATTAGCCGCAAAGAGGTCTGCGAGCATATCCGCTTTCTCTTGGGCTTTGTGAGCCAGTGTTCCATCTGGGTAACGCAGCGGTGGCAGCGAGGGCTGACAAAAGTTAGATTGCACGGCTTTGGCCAGTTGCCAGAATCCACGGCTGCCCGTGGGATGGGAAGTGAGCTCCTGACCAAGCCGCGCGACGCGCTGGGCATCCGCTCTCTTAAAGGCCCTCTTACTCGACTTTGTGGCCCGGTTGTACGCTGCTTTGAGGTGGCCCACGTTTGGGTCGCGCACAGCCCGGGCCCTGATCCAGGCGCGATATGCCGACTGTTTTTGTCGAACAGCTTTGGCACAATCTCGCCCGAACCAGGGACGGGCTCTGCGGATACTGGCGACATCAGTGAAAGGGATGTAATAATCCATCCCTAAACTGATCTCGCCAGCAATAGCAGAAGCACTATCCGAAGGAGCCTTTCCTACAAAGCAGCGCTGGCTCCAGGGGACGGACGCAAAATAATCGCGTAGACCGTCCCAATCCGCTGACGAGTAGTGCCATAGTCGTCGTGACGTTTGCACAGGACGTGCAGGAGGTGACACCTTCATGCCAGCGTGAACAACACAGTGGTCGGAACTACCCAGTGGGGCTCCTACCGAAACACTGTACTGGGCTGGGCGACTCGTCAGCAGTAGATCCAGCAGAGCGGGCGCGTGATCTGACCTGTCTGGTATCCGGGTGATCCCGCATACCATCTGGGTCAGACCGTGGGAGAGAGCGAACGCATGGGCGGCTCTACCCGCATGATCAGTCTTGAGGGACCCCAGCCATTCAATGTGATGGCCATTGAAGTCCCCCAGAAACACTAGGTCAGCGTTCGGGAACCGCACCTGCGCTTCATCAGCCGTCTCGCTGAGGTACTGGAAGAGCTTTGTTGTCTCAGAATCCCCTGTGTGGGATCGGTAGACGCACACGTAGATCTGGCTCATAGAGCCATGGTCTACGTGCAGCCAAAGGACGGAATTGGAGGGGTTCTCTAGGCAGCGCAACCGGCGGCAGCAAACATCCGCCCTAACGAACACGCACACCCCGGCTTTGTCTCGAAATTGTTCCTCGATGACATAGCCGGGGTAACACAGGTAAGACGTGTCGTCAGGGCGGCGTATTTGTGTCTCCGTGAGGAACATCACAGCGGGCCGTGCCGTCTCAAGGTGGTGGTGGACGGTATCGAGGTTCGCATGGAGTCCACGGACGTTAGTGAACTCCACCTCGAAATGTGAAGTTGTGGGGTTTCCTAGGGCCGCTGTGTAACGTTTATTTCTTTTTTGTTGCACTGCCATTGTAGATTTTGAAGAAGAAGCGTGAAGACAGGGCGACATTTGGTGCAGCAGTAAGTGACAAAGCGCAGGGGCTAGCTTTGTCTAGAACCGTGTGGTTAGGTCGGAGCCGACCCGCCGGACGGAAGGGCTCCCAAACCCCCCTGATGCAAGGCCGCCGCTACCCCACACCGGTTACCACCCGGAGCGGCGATCCCACATCAGGATTATGCGCAACATGTGGGGCAGCCTCCTGGGGTGGTTGGCCCCAGGCGGGCCCCATGACTGTGTTGCGGGCGGCCGCGGCAACGCCGTTGCTAAGGGTCTCCCTGGCCGGCGAATCGACCCACACCACCCACACTAGACTCCGTTTCGCCCCCACTGGTCCCATGCCTGCTGCACCATACATCGCCCCGGGCCCGGCGGTGCAGCTGCTGAACCCCTAACGCAACCCAGCCTGGGCTGGGTTACTTGGGGGGCTTTAGCACAGCTGCACGGTGGTACCCCCCCGGACCAACACTGTTGTACCACCTGGTACCCACGTAGGGGCCGAAGCCACTCCATAGGTACCGTAAATTAACGAGCCTCGTCCGTTTATCAGCAGGTGCGCCACTAGCAGGTGAGGTCGCTGGGGCCCTATAGATGTTGGTAGAGCCCCTTTGCACCCAGATTGCTCCTTGCATCAGAAGAACTGGTTACTCCAATTAAGTAGTTCCCGTATTGCAAATCGGTTTTTGCTGAACGCCAGAGGTAACTTAAAAGGCCACCAGCCAATTAACAATTGTCTTCTTGATTTAAAATGTTCATACATCATATACTTATAACGTTTATCCACTTAACAATTTTGGGGGTAGCATGAAAAGGGATTGTGATAGATGACAAGTGATACCTCCACCGGATGTTTGTCGTTCTATTAACAAAGACAACATTATCTATCTGTCTACTTTTGTTGGGAATCAATTTCGTGAATGCTTCAATTAGTTATGATGATATTAAATTGCCATTTTATCGATGGAAATTACTATGAAAGCTTTTTTCGTCTTCTTTGATCATCGTTTAGGTAGGTACGTAAAAATTTTAATACAAAATATGTTATGCAAGAATTAGTTTATTGGCCATCGATAAAATCAGAAACGAATGAATCGATTTTAATTATATTTTCACCATATTAATACTTTTTTATTCAGAAGTAATAGAGGCTTTTTTTATCCCAGTAATGCTTTTTTTTGACAGCACGTAAACGTTGTAGTGATTACAGCGTAAGAGCCGTGACTCACTGCTCGAAAATTAGCTCGTTTGGCCTCAACAGTTTAAGCAGATATGGGATCAGTCTGGACATTGAGCAATAGCCGGACCACGGAACTCTAAGCACATAGCTCCACTGATGAAATTCTTATGTTAATTTAGGGGTGAAACTTTCATTTTATATTCGGTGTTCATAAAAGCGTTGGACATTGTAAGTAAAGGCACAGAATAAATTCGTAAAAGTAAACCTCTAATATTTTTGTGTGTCCAGCATGGCGAAAAGCCAATATTTTATTTAAAATCCCATATCAAATGCTCACGGTACACCGAGCTCCTGAATTACACACCGTTCTGCATTTAATGGTTTAAATTTCCAACTTTTGAAAAATATCATACTTAGGAAAGTTCCAAGGTGGGTGCCGACGATGAAGAAAGATCCTAGTTATTAAACTAGTCAATGAACATTATAATTTATGAGAATTTACCCAACGAAATATTATACCATTGTCGGATTTCATACTCTATAGGAATGAATGAAGGGTAGCAATTGAGTTCCTGCGAGGTACTAGTAAAGATGAATTTTGAATCTACTAAGTACAGTGATTATTTTCTTTCAACTGCGTTTTTTCTCATTACTGCTCCACTCTTATTAGTCATAGCTTGAGTTAATATTGCCGTTATCCTTCCCCTATACACTATTTAACACGAAAATAATTTTCCAATTTAATTCGAACCAGTTCCCTAGATAAGCGCGTTCATCTAAACAAAAATATTTTCAACTCTATAATATAACTGATAGAGGTAGATACACAAGGCTTTTCTGTTTCTCATTAATAAGTTTGGGAACATAATCTTCGTTCCCGTTTTCCTCAAATGAGTACTCGGGTTTTACGTAATGAACGTAGTTCATTCTAGGATGTATTTTGCTATTTGTATCTTTACCAAGTTTTAGCCAAACGTTTCGCGATTGAAGTGAAAGCAAAGAAATATTATTTTTTTCATATAATTTTACAATATGAATCACAAAAACTATATATAGTCTTAGACTGGACTCAAACCTGCGACTGTTCCCTTTTTAGGAGGAACGTTCTACCGCTGACCAAGACACCAATGAAGTGTCTTGGTTAGTTGGTCAGCAGCCTGAGACTATATTTTTAGTGGTTCATATTGTAAAATTATATCATCATCATCTACCTGCCCTTATCCCAATTATTTGGGGTCAGCGCAACAAGTCTTTCTCCTCCACACACCTCTGTCAGACGTCATCTCTTCATTCACTCCTCTCCTTGTCATATCCTCTTTCACACATTCCATCCATCTTTTCTTTGGCCTACCTCTACTTCTTAAACCCTCTACAGTCATACTTTGCACCTTTCTAACGACATTGCTTGCCTATCTTCTCATAACATGTCCATACCATGACAGCCGCTCGCTTCTCAATTTTTTATTCACTGGTGCAACTTTCAAACTTCCTCTAATATACTCGTTCCTTACCCTATCCATTCTTGTCACACCACACATCCATCTTAACATTCGCATTTCCGCTACATGCAATTGTCTTTCATCCGTCGCTTTTACGGCCAAACATGAAAGTCCATACAGGACGGCAGGTCTGACGACAGTCTTGTAAACTTTCCCCTTAAGTTTCGGAGGAAATTGGGGTCGCATTTGACCTGCACGAGTTTGACCTGCCGCCATTTCATCCAACCTGCGTCAATTCTGTGCTTCACTGTACGATCGATTTTCCCATCATCCTGGATAAGAGAGCCGAGGTACCGGAAACTGGAGCAAACTGGTATTGGTGCATATTGTAAAATTATATATTATGAGAAAATGCAAAGACCATTAATTTGTAACAACATACATTTTAAATAATATAACTACAAAAAACATAAGATCATTAGTACGTATTTTTATTTTTTGCCACAAAGCAATGTGGTTTATACACTGTGAACTTCATGAAAGAGAAATATTATTCAGCAGTAAAAGTAAAATTCTTTGCATACAAAACATTTGTATTCGATCAGGTGTAGCGTTCCCATGTGGATGATTTCATGCCTCATCGGGTGCCAGTAGCGAGGGACTATCGGAAGTTCTGCTTCCTTGGAAACAACACTATAAAAGAACCTTCAGCAAAAATATACTGAGCATTTTCTTGGATTATTTTTCTTTGATGTTTTGGTGTTACTTTGTTTTTAGACTAAACTTTTTACTTTCTCGAAGAAAAATTCAAGGAACCTCTATATCAAGTAGTTGAAAATTATTTTCCTTTAGATCTTTTTTTTATTTTTATTACCTACAATTTAGGTACCTATCATAAAATTTTAACGTACTTACAGTATACAGAAAGTCAAAAAAACTACAATAAAATATGAGCATAAAAATATTTTTCGAATAAAGAAAACTGGGCTACAGAAATAGAGACTAAATCTGAATTGATTTTCTCCTTCGAGTTTGTCAATCGTTAGTTTGTAAATAGATCGTATTTGGCAAAAATGCTCGGACGACCTTCGCCAATTTGACTATGCGTAGAGACTGGTGAAACTGGTGAAATATGGGGGAATGAAACCTGGCACTTTTGTGTTTGTTTTTCCAAATACTTCTTGAAAAAATAAATGATTCAGTTGATACAAGCCGAGATCCTGCGAATACCATTTATAATCGTAAAAAAATAGATAAAATAATTTTATAATAAAATATTTTGAACAAGATAAAATGTTAATAACCTAGTGCCATTTCAAATTCAATTAAGTTGCAGGCCAGGTGCACGTTGAATGTGCTAGGCGGAGCGAATTTAGTCAGAATAAAGTGGAAATTCTACGAAAATACTAAAATTTCCTTGTATTTCTACAAGTTTAACATCACGTGCGAGTTAGTTCATTTCATAAGTATTATACTGAATATTTTTGTTGTAATATATTTTTAATTTACCAATAGTTTCGTTAAAATTTTCTGAAATTTTTGAAGGTTATTTGACATAATATGATATTAGCTAAGTGTGGGAGTGGAATGAATTTCTAAACAACAAAGACTCTCTCGGGGCTAACTACACTGTCACTAGAATCCTTCAAATAACTTATCAACAGCAACGTCTCCAGGACCAAATACATTCTCACCTGCACGTCATGCACCTGCTGATTGACTAACGAGGCCCTGGCTCAATATATCCAAGGTGCCCGGAAACCACCAATAAAGCGACTGGCGAAATGTGGGTGTATTAAACGCCTGTACCCAGCTTCCTGAGGATTAAAACGTACGTGTACATTTCTTGAGATAAAAAGTAGTCGTGGTTACTCTTTACAACATCAACTATTTGCCAGTGTTAGTCTCGTAAATCGAGCCAGCCATCTTAGAATAACAGATAGACAGACTGACAGGGAAAATATTTTAAAAATTGCTTGTTTTTTTAATTTACTCAGTACTTTCATATCGTGAATACTTAGTTATCTGCAAGTTAATCTGCAATAACAAACAGAGACTTCAATGTATTTATGTGAATGGATATAACCGTTGAAAATTAAAAAATGTAAATATACATTAAATTTAAACTTACAACAGAAATGTCTACCATTTTTCTTAGGTTGCAATTATTTGATACAAATGTTTCATTATGAAGAAGAATACAAAACTTACCAAGTTGTCTAATGACTTTCGCCACAGAGTATATTTCGTTTGCTATTGTTGTAATAAACAAGATAAAAGTCCCTCTCTGTATAAACGAGTCACATAATAAAACTGAAATTGAAATATTTTAACCAACGTTAGTTCCTTTTCAAGAGGAAAGATCTGAGGAAGAGTATAAGACTGGAGTTTGAGATCGGGATCATTTACGCGTGCCCTTTGTCTTCTTGTCTTGCAACCGAAGACTTCAAAATACCGATCCGAAAGCGTAAAAACATGTCAGACATTGACACAAAAGCCGAATTCAAATTACTGGAAGGGACCAAATAATTGTCGTATTGGGACCAATTTTAAATGGGACCAATCGGGAAGAAATTCTCAATTTAAAAAAAAAATTAAATCTGGTGACCCAGTCAAAAGTTATGACTTTATGAAGTAATAAACCTAAAAAATTAATTTAAAAAATTGTCGCATTGTTAATCTCCTTTTTTAAATCTTCGGCTGTTGTAGCTCGGTTACAGCATTGCTGAATATACATTGATGGTACGAAACCAGGTATTCAAATGTTTCTTCTTTAAGTAACATACTACAAAATGTTGATAATTTGTTTAATTACTTTTGAATATCCAATCCCAGAGCTAAGAAGCCCACCAAATATTTACCAGGAACCAAAAATCCTCTTTATCTGGATCTTTCTAAGAAACATACTCGTATTGACTGGAAAAAAACTATCGCTACTATTACCTATTTTATCTCTGTTTTTTTAATTGACAACATTTCATCAAAGGCTTAGACAGAGGTTTTATAAACACTCCAATTTCGCCAGTAATTTTATTCGATCCTCGTCATAGGAAACAAAACTCAGTATGTATCAGACCTTGGGAACTCTCCCTTAGCAACCACAGTGGCACCCATAGCTTACATGTTAACTATGTTATTAACAGTTCTCTAAACTATATTACGATGTTAACGTTACAGTTGCTTGAAAATAGATACTGGCGTTCCCAAAACACACCTTCAGCAATTTGTTGTGCAGTTTGAATACTAATGGGTTCTCCTTTATAAACACCAATTCAACTGTATCCAGAGATATATATATATATATAGTAAATGTACCTTTGCAAGCTTAATGGGCAGTCCATTGAGGCTTATGTGTGAACATGGGTCCAATGTGAGGAGGTCCTTGGAGATTTTAAAATTCAATTGGATGCTGATTTACCGTACTCAATCGAAGTGCACACTATATTATAGCTAGGGTTGTCAACACCTACAAATACTATACAACTAAACATAACCATGCCTATGTCCCCGAAGGGGTTAGCAAAGGCATATTATATGCATATATCGCTACCAATTTGGACCTCCGCTGTTTTACATGCGAACCTATTTTATTATATTTTAATATTTTTGAACATACTCACACAAAGTCATTTATGCTAATCATAAGCTTGTGCTATTAGATCTAGACAACTGACAAACATACTTACACATTTCTAAATACATACATAATGTACATAGAATATGTATACATAAATACAAACATAGAAAACACCCAAACTCCGAAATAAACATTTATAGGTCAAATACTGAATGGAGTCAGGCGTTACCTGGCGAAAGTCCATGATAAAACAATGGTAAATATGATGTTAATTTTTTTATATAACAGCATAATTTCTTACAAAAACGAACAGCCGTTCTCGTTGAGACAGTCTTGATAAAGTCGACGTTTGTAATGTCCTTTTTTGTGCGAAATTATGCTATTAGATAAAAAAAATAACATCATATTTACCATTGTTTTATCTATAGGTCACACAAATATTGGCATTTATAAGTTAGTGATTTAATTTAACTGTGTATATGGGTGATAATACCTGAAATAAATGACTATTCTAAATAATATTATATTTATTCTATAAATTTTGCTGCATGTCAGTGCCGGACGATCGCGTCTCTACTCCCGTGAAACACATTTCTTATTTTTAAATGTATTGCCTTCAACTTGCAACAACCTCTTATGGTTGGCAACCCTATATTGTGATCCTAAATAGAGAAGTTGCATGTAAATATGGATACTAATATTATAGTAATTAGGTAATTGCAATCAATTTAATAGTTAATTATGCAAGGACGAAATCGGAAACTATTCATCGTCAATCAGTTTTTAGCTCATAGAGCTCCACGGGTCGAACGGGGTTTTAGCTCAATAACTAGCTTGAGGCAAAATTAAACACAATTTTTGTTTACTAGTAAACAAAATAATGTCAATCATCATTTTTGAGGGCACAACATCTGCTATTTATTTATCTTCATAATATCTATATATTTAATACGACAATTTGTCTGTCTGTCTGTCCGTCCGTCGCGTTTTTCAATTATAATTAATAATACATACATTTGCATGAAATATTAAAATATTCGTAGAAGTTTAGGGAAGTTTTTTTTTTAATATTTAACTATAGATAACTAGTTTTATTTAAAATAAAAACCTGCAAATATTGTTACTATTGACGTTACCGGGTAGGTACCGTAAACCGCAGAAAATCAATTAATATTCTGTAATCTGAACATAAATTATATCAGCCAGGACGAATGTTTTAAATTAGGATATTTTTTGGAAACCAGAATCCTTCTCTTTGCGGGTGGACTTACGATCATCAGCTAGTTTCTACATAATAGAACTCATTACAATGTAGCCTGTGAACCATCAAACAGGACTTTTCTACAAACATTGAATAGTTTAGGTTCATTACCAAAAGCGGTCGGGTTCTCCGGATATGAGATCCGTCTGGACATTGAGGGATTCTCGGACAGACGGACACTGACTACATGCGTCTGTTGATGAAATTCTTATGTTAATATAAAATAAAATAAATAAAATAAAATAACGTTTATTATCTTTGAAATTTTCAGAAAATTATTTAGATTCGTCAGAAGTTGGTGTGACTCTACCGAGGGTTCCAAAATGCAACGAGACTGAGAAGAGCCCTCAAGAAACTCAGCTCGGCTTTTTTCAAAATATTTCATCTTAAATCTAATACAGAGTTATTTAGAAAGGAGCAATTCGTTACGTTGTTACAACCAGGCCGCCTTGTCATCTAAGAAATCATTAATACTATAATAAGCTTTATGGCACAATTTACTTTTTATTAGTTTTTTAAATTTGTTGACAGATAAATTTGCTATTTCGGTTGGCAATGTATTGTACATTCGAATAAAGTTCCCCGCAAAAGAATTACTCACTTTATGAAGCCTAAATTTAGGAACAGCCAGTTTATCCTTATTTCTTAAGTTTAGATTATGATTATCACTATTTTTCACAAATTTACTTTTGTTCTTGTGGGTATACAATAAAATTTCATAAATATACTGTGAATACACTGTAAGGATGTTAATATGCTTAAACTTATCTCTTAATGACTCCCGAGACCCCATTCCATAGATAGTCCGGATAGCCTGCAACAGCTTCTGCAACACAAAGATGCATTCAATATCGGCAGCGTTACCCCACAGTAGTATGCCATATGTCATGATACTGTCGAAGTAGCTGAAGTAGACAAGACGCGCCGTTTTAATGTCTGTAAGTTGTCGGATCTTTTTGACAGCATAGGCTGCTGAACTAAGCCTGGCCGAAATTTTCCCGATATGAGGCCCCCATTGCAATTTGGAGTCTAACGTTATGCCCAGAAAGACAGTGTCATCGACCAATTCTATTATATCATCCCTAACCTTAACACTGGTTTTAACAAGTCTTACATTAGGTAAGGTGTATCTTACACATTTAGTTTTATTTTCATTTAATAATAAATTATTAGCACAAAACCAGTGGACTATCCTAGAGAGGGCAATGTTTACATCGTCAAGTTCGCGCTGTCCACGTTTAACTTTAAATATTAAAGAAGTTTCATCAGCAAACAAAACTACCTCGTGGTCGTCTCTTATGAGGTGAGGGAGATCATTAATATATACTAGAAAAAGAAAAGGGCCCAAAATTGAACCCTGCGGTACCCCCATTGCTACAGGAGAACCAGGTGACTGTTTACCATTGATCACTACTTTCTGGACCCTATCACTTAAGTAAGAATTGACGAAATTCAAGGCCGTCCCCCGGATTCCGTAATGATCAAGTTTCTTAATTAAAGTCTGGTGCTGAACGCAATCGAAGGCCTTAGATAAGTCGCAGAATACACCATAAGCATCATATGACTCATCCCAGGCCCTGTATATACACTCTAATAATTTAATACCGGCATCAGTGGTGGACCGACCACGAGTGACACCGAATTGTTTTGTATGTAATAGTTTATTAACGTTAAAGTGATTTTGCATTTGATTAAGCATAATTTTTTCAAAAATTTTACTAAATGTAGGTAGTACAGAAATGTTACGGAAATTGGACGGATCTGAAGTACTACCCGATTTAAACAGGGGAATTAATTTACTAGATTTCATTAAATCAGGGAACACACCACTATCAACACAATTATTAAATATTATTACTAGTTCAGGAGCAACCATTTCAATAAAAGAATTTACTAAATACACAGAGATGCCCCAGAGGTCAGCTGTTTTCTTGATATTTAAAGATTTAAAAGTTTTTAAGATAGTGTTAAAAAAAGAATAAGTGCAATTAAACGCAATTTAGAAAATACAAGTAGGTAGTTCGAGGTTATGTTAGGTACCGGTAAAGGGGCGGGGCCCCAAGTGATTAGAAACTACGTCCTCGTCGTCCGCCCTGGGCCCCAACTTGCTTACGGTAACGCAGTGGCAAGTTGGGTGACCGAACGTTGTAGTCCGAACTTGTGGCCATAAAGTGCGAATATTAATAGTTATGTCGGCTCAACCCGATAAAAACGATTACCCCGGTCTCGGCTCCGCCTTTCTCTGGGCGGAGTCGGACCAAGAAGACGACCTCACGCTATCCCAACGGACTCCGATGCCGAGCGAAACGGAGGCTCGCGCCGCGCTGCCCAGTCGCAGCGTGACGTCGACGCCTTCAGGAAATGTTGCTGCTGGGTCTGATGTCAAGCCAGGTCCCAGCAGTGTGAACACAAAGGGCCCTCCTACGAAGAGGGTCCACGAAGAAATAAAGACGGGACCTTCGCGCGACCGGAGCACTAGCTGCTCCGGGAGCAGCTACCGCTGGCTGCGGCCAATACAGCACCTACCACTGCGCCCACCAAGGTGCCCACCACGGCGCCCGAATCGCCGTCACCGCCTGTGCCGACTATGGTGCAGGTCCTGACGGCGATCGAGAGGCGCCTCGCGGTTCTCGAGGACCGGGCGTACCGCCCTCCGCTGGCGCGTCCCGCGTTTACATACGCGGCGGTTGTCGGCGGTGCTTCCGCTCCCGGTCCAAGCGGCACGCCACCCGCTGTCCGTCGCCCCGCTCCGCCCCCGTCCGCTTCCCCAGCGATTCGGATGCCGGCTGAGACCGCGGCCCAAGCGAGGAAGGGGAAGGGACGGGGTAAGAAGAGTGAAACTTCTGCCACCCCCGCCTCCTCCAACGTTGCCCCCGCTGCTTCTTCACATCCCTCCAGACGGGAGGGATGGGAAGTAGTGGGAGCAAAGAAGAAGACAAAGGCCGCCAAGAAAGCGGCCAAAGCCGCCGCGGCGAAGGCGCCGAAGAGGCCCCGCCCTCCTCGCTCCACCGCCGTCGTCCTGACGGTGACGACGGTAGGTGTGGAGAAGGGGGTGGGGTACGCCGACGTACTGAGGACTGTGAAGTCCTCAGTCAACCTCTCGGCCCTCGATATCCAGGGGGGTCTCCGGTGCAAGACGACACGCACCGGGGCTCGCCTCCTCGAGGTATCCGGCGCCTCCAGCGGCCCCAAAGCTGATGCCCTAGCGGCTCAGCTGAGGGACAAGCTGGACGGAGAAGCCGTCCGCGTCACCAGGCCAATCAAATGCGCTGCATTGCGCGTCTCCGGTCTGGATGACGCGGCCACGACGGAGGAAGTGATTTCCGCCGTCGTGGAGGCGGGCGGCTGTCCCCGTGACCAAGTGAAGGCTGGAGAGATCTCCTTCAGCCTCACTGGCCATGGCACGACAGTCGTCCAGTGCCCCGTCGCGGCGGCACTAAAAGTGGCGGACGGACGAGGCCTCCTCATAGGGGGCTTCCTAAAGGCGCAGGTGCACCTCCTTCGTGCCCGGGAAACAAGATGTTTCCGGTGCATGGTGGTGGGGCACGTTGGAGTACAGTGCACAGCGGAAGTCACCGTAGGCGATCGGTGCTTCCGCTGCAGCCGGCCCGGTCACAAGGCAAGTGCCTGCGACGCCCCGCCTCGCTGCTTTAGATGCGAGCCGGAGGGCAAGACTGCGGACCATCGGGTTGGCAGCACAACCTGCGCCGCCTCGAGGCCAAAGCCTCGTCCGTCCGCTGAAAGCGGTGGGGGTGCCGCTACTGCACGGCCAGATGTTTCTCGGCGGGATGCTGATATGGACGTCCATTAATGTCTGACGCCCATATCCGCATCCTGCAAGTGAATTTGAACCGCTGCCGCGCTGCTCAGGATCTTCTGTACCAGAGCATCCGGCAGTGGTCCATAAACTTGGCCGTGGTCGCCGAGCCGTACTACGTCCACCCGGGAAGCCCGGTGGACGAGGACGGCTCGGCCTGTTTTATCTTCGGGGGGTCCGCCGCAGACAGCTCGCGCCTTGCGATCATTGCAAGGGGCCGCGGGTGTGTTGCGGCGGACTATGATGGGTTGGCAATCGTGGCCACCTACATCTCGCCGACACTGGACGAGACTCAGTTTGAGCTATGGCTCACTGAGCTCGACGTCGTCTTCGCTGCGTGCCGTCCTCGCCCTGTCCTGCTCCTGGGAGACTTCAACGCCTGGAGTGTGGCGTGGGGCTCCCGGGAAACCAGGGACAAGGGGAGGCTTCTTGAGGACTGGACCAGAACACGTGGTCTGGAGGTCCTCAACCGGGGGAATGTCGCCACCTTCTGGCGGCGAGGGACCAGCTCGGTCGTGGACGTATCGTTCGCGACTTCTGCCCTCGCCGCCCGTATTACTGGCTGGCACGTGGAGGAGGGTGAGGAGACGCACTCGGACCATCGGTACATCCGGTTCGATGTCGTCCCCCCACCTGACCTCCCACAGCCGGTAGAAAATCCCCCGGATCCGCGTTGGGCACTTCACCATCTGGATCGGGAGGCTCTCCTGGAGGCGTCCATCGTGCAGGCCTGGATTCCGGCACCGGACTGGCCTGCCGATGTGGATGCCGAGGCGGAGTGGTTCAGGGGAGCCATGTCGCAAATCTGTGATGCGGCGATGCCTAGGGTTACACCCAGACCGGCAAGGAAGCAGGTGTACTGGTGGTCGCCGGAGATTGCACAGCTGCGCGCAGCATGCATCTCCGCCCGCCGCCAGTACACCAGGTTTCGCCGGAGGCATCGCCGCCCAGACGACGCGGCAACCCGAGAGGCGGAGCTTTATCAGGCTTACAGGGAGGCTAAAGGTAATCTCCAGGAGACAATAAAGCGAGCCAAGACGGCGGCCCGCGAGGAGCTCCTGGAGACCCTGCAGCAGAACCCATGGGGGCGCCCGTACCTTCAGGTCAGGGAGAAACTCCGACCTAGGGCGCCCCCACTGACCCAGAGTCTCCAGCCGCAGCAGCTGGAGCGGGTCATGGGCTCCCTGTTTCCGACGAGCGCGGAGGAGCACGTCCCTCCGCGCATGGCTCCGTCTCTGCCCGACGCGGATAGCACCGGCGAAGAGGACGTACCCGAAGTCAGGGTGGGGGAGCTAGGGGCGGCAGTACTCCGGCTTAAACGCCGGAAAATCACTAACCCCGGACCCAACGGCATTCCTGGCAGTGCATGGGTCCTGGCCCTCGAAGAACTCGGGCCTCGACTGATGGGGCTCTTTAGCGCATGCCTCGAAAGGGGCCAGTTTCCCAAGGTGTGGAGGACGGGGAAGCTGGTCCTGATCCGTAAGGCGGGGCGGCCGGTGGACTCACCGTCCGGATACCGGCCGATCGTGTTGCTCGACGAGGTGTGTAAGCTCTTTGAGCGAATTATCGCGGAACGCCTCGTCGAGCATCTCTCGACGGTGGGGCCAGACCTGGCGGACAACCAGTACGGTTTCCGTCGCGGACGCTCCACCGTGAGCGCGATCATGCGCGTCAAGAGCCTGACGGAGGAAGCAGTCTCGCAGGGCAAGGTGGTGGTGGCGGTGTCTCTTGACATCGCCAACGCGTTCAACACCTTGCCATGGAGCTGCGTTAGGGAGGCGCTCGTGTATCACGAAACGCCTCTCTACCTCCGTCGTATTGTCGGGGCCTATCTCTCGGAGAGGGCCATAGCTTTCCCCAGCTGGCTCGGGCCAGCTCGGCGGGATGTGTCGTGCGGTGTTCCACAGGGGTCGGTCTTGGGGCCGCTTCTGTGGAACATCGGCTACGACTGGGTGCTGCGGGGTGCGTTGCCTGAGGGCGTCGGCGTAACGTGCTACGCCGACGATACCCTCGTCACGGCGCGGGGTGCAACGTACCAGGAGGCAGCACTCAAGGTCACGACGGGTGTTGCTCAAGTCGTGGGTCGGATACGGCGGCTGGGACTGGAGGTGGCCTTGCACAAGTCCGAGGTTCTGTGTTTTCACAGACCTCGGAACGGTCCACCTGAAGGTTCCAGCATAAATGTGGGAGGCGTTAGCATCGGCATCAAGCCCTCGATGAAGTATCTAGGGATCGTACTTGATAGCCGATGGAACTTCGGACCACATTTCCGAAGTTTGGTCCCCAAGGTGACACACGCATCGGTCGCGCTTTCGCGACTGATGCCCAACCTAAAGGGACCCAACGCTTCCTGCAGGAGACTGTACCTGGGGATCGTGCGGAGTATGGCCCTATACGGGGCTCCCGTATGGGCGGCGCGGTTGACGGCCAACAACTCCGCTCCTTAACAGACCGTTGAGGACCTTGGCCGTCAAAACAATAAGGGGCTACCGCACGATCTCCGGAGAGGCTGCATGTCTCCTAGCCGGGACCCCTCCATGGGACCTGGAAGCGAGAGCCCTTGCGTCATTGTTCCAATGGCGCAAGGAGGCGCTGGAGCGGGACCACAGGCCTGCGTCTCGAGAAATCGATGACCGGCGGTCCCAACTCCGACAGGATCTCATGGAGTCATGGAGGGTGCGACTTGAGCAACCCAAGTGGGGTGCCACCATCATCGCGGCGGTGAGACCGATCATGGACGATTGGCTGCAGAGGCAGCATGGTGACCTCACGTATCGTGCGACGCAGATCGTTACCGGGCATGGATGCTTCGGTAGCTATCTGTTTCGCATCCATCGTGAGGTCACACCCCGGTGTCAACACTGCGAGGTTTCCGACGACGACACCGCACTCCACACGTTGGTGGAGTGCTCAGCGTGGGCGAGTCAGCGCCGGGACCTCGTAGTGGGTCTGGGCGTGGATACCCTCTCGCTGGAGACCATGCTTCAAGCCATGGTCTCCAGCGGGAGTAGGTGGAACGCGGCCGTGTCCTTCTGCGAGCAAGTCGTGCTCGCGAAGGAGGCGGCCGAGAGGGAGAGGGAGCGTGCCCTCCCCGCCGAGTTCCGTAGTCAGCGGCGAGGCCGCCGCAGACTCATCTACGCCCAAGACCATCGACCTCCATGATCGGGGCCTGAGGACGGCGGGATCGCCACCTGTCGTCCTTACAGAAGCAGGCTAGAAGGGTTGCGTGCTGCGGGGCTTTTGCCCCATAGCACGCAACCAGATTCACTCACTGACGCGGGATAAAACCCTACCCCCAACGACGCGGGATTCTCATCCCGACCCAACCCCCGCAGAGACCACAGTGGTGGTCAAAGTCCGCCGGGCGCCACTGGAAAACGTTCTGCTTGTAACCAGAGACGCCCGGCAACGGACGTTAGAGCGGCCGCGGCCTTGGTCGCGGAACTAAAAAAAAAAAAAAAAAAAAAAAAGGTACCGGTAAATTAAAATCAAAACTTTTCTGTACTTACGAAAATAGATCGCCTGTTTTCGATGTTGAGTATATGAATAAACACGTATAATAAAATAATTTTACCTATTATAGGAGAAACATTATGTATTTACGTGAAATAACATTGAACAATACGGTCAGCTGATTCGTCACTTTTTAGCTTATTTTTACACTAATATACACAAAATTCTTTGAAATGATTATTTTTGCACTACTATTGTGATGATATTGGAGTTATCTGATGTAATTTGTATTTATTTCACTAATAAATTTATAGGAGCTAAAATTTTACGACCGTTCAATAGTGTTGCCAGACGCAGTCCATATAGATAGAACTGTCCATTTTATACTTTACGCATCGCTTATACAGGATTCACTTACATACATTTATGTAGGAATGAGTAAACATACTGCGATACAGCGACTGAAAATTTGTAAATATAGCCTTCAAGTGTAGGTACAAATTTAAAAAACTAAAAAAACACACTTTTGTAGAGAATCCAACTAAAAAGTAGAAAATACATTTTAATAAGTTTGAATTAAGAATAGTGTAAATAAGAAATAAATGTATATTATTGTAAAAAAGCGTGATGTGCATTTAAATATATTATCAAAATGATAATTCTTCTACTCATATCTGTCAATAAAATATTTATAACTATTGACACTATGCACCTCACGTTTTTTTTACAATAATAAACATTTATTTCTTATTTACACTATTCTTAATTCAAACTTATTGTCACGACGGGTGTTGCTCGAGTCGTGGGTCGGATACGGCAGCTGGGACTGGAGGTGGCCTTGCACAAGTCCGAGGTTCTGTGTTTTCACAGACCTCGGAACGGTCCACCAGAAGGTTCCAGCATAAATGTGGGAGGCGTTAGCATCGGCATCAAGCCCTCGATGAAGTACCTAGGGATCGTACTTGATAGCCGATGGAACTTCGGACCACATTTCCGAAGTTTGGTCCCCAAGGTGACGCAGGCATCGGTCGCGCTTTCGCGACTGATGCCCAACCTAAAGGGACCCAACGCCTCCTGTAGGAGACTGTACCTGGGGATCGTGCGGAGTATGGCCCTATACGGGGCTCCCGTATGGGCGGATAGGTTGGCAGTCAAGGGGAACGTGACTCTGTTAAACAGACCACTTAGAACCTTGGCCGTCAGAACCGTACGGGGGTACCGCACGATCTCCGGAGAGGCTGCATGTCTCCTAGCCGGGACCCCTCCATGGGACCTGGAAGCGAGAGCCCTTGCGTCATTGTTCCAATGGCGCAAGGAGGCGCTGGAGCGGGACCACAGGCCTGCGTCTCGAGAAATCGAGGACCAGCGGTCCCAACTCCGCCAGGATCTCATGGAGTCATGGAGGGTGCGACTTGAGCAACCCAAGGGGGGTGCCATATTCATCGCGGCGGTGAGACCGATCATGGACGATTGGCTGCAGAGGCAGCATGGTGACCTCACGTACCGTGCGACGCAGATGGTTGCCGGGCATGGATGCTTCGGTAGCTATCTGTTTCGCATGCATCGTGAGGTCACACCCCGGTGTCAACACTGCGAGGTTTCCGACGACGACACCGCACTCCACACGTTGGTGGAGTGCTCAGCGTGGGCGAGTCAGCGCCGGGACCTCGTAGTGGGTCTGGGCGTGGATACCCTCTCGCTGGGGACCATGCTTCAAGCCATGGTATCCAGCGGGAGTAGGTGGAACGCGGCCGTGTCCTTCTGCGAGCAAGTCATGCTCGCGAAGGAGGCGGCCGGGAGGGAGAGGGAGCGTACCCTCCCCGCCGAGTTCCGTAGTCGGCGGCCAGGCCGCCCCAGACTACGCGACTACGCCCAAGACTATCGTCCTCCATGATCGGGGCCTGAGGACGGCGTGATCGCCACCCACCGTCCTTACAGAAGCAGGCTAGAAGGGTTGCGTGCTGCGGGGCTTTTGCCCCATAGCACGCAACCAGATTCACTCACTGACGCGGGATAGAACCCGACCCCAATGACGCGGGATTCTCGTCCCGACCAAACACCCGCAGAGACCACAGGGGTGGTCAAAGTCCGCCGGGCGCCACTGGACATACCCTCTGCTAGTAACCAGGGACGCCCGGCAACGGACGTTAGAGCGGCCGCGGCCTTGGGGCGCGGAATTAAAAAAAAAAAAAAAAAAAAAAAAAATTCAAACTTATTAAAATTTATTTTCTACTTTTTAGTTAGATTGTCTATAAAAGCGTGTTTTTTTAAACTATTATTTATTTTTCATTTTTTAGTTATCATTTTCATTTTTTTTTTAATTTTCAATCGAGTTATTGCATTGTCATCTGTCAAAATCGGGCAAAATCGAACCCAAAAGAGTCGGTTACAAACAAACATACATATTTTTTAAATATTGGATATTAGCTTTTGTTTATTTCATCTCATCTCAGGAGCCACCTAGGAAGTACACTGCGTGTTTGCCGTTCGTGGGTTCCATTTCGTTGAGTGTGGCTAAGATCATGAGGGAAAACAATATATTTACAGCTTTTAGAACCCAGAACACCTTGAGGGAGTTGTGTAATGGCAAAGATTTAGTTTCCGTTTCACACAGGTCAGGAGTTTATTTGTTGAGTTGCGATGGTTGTGATATGCAGTATGTAGGGCAGACTGGCAGGTCCTTTGAAGTCAGATACAGAGAGCATTTATCGGCTTTCCGCAACGAAAGTCCTGAAAGATCCCATCTTCTTGATACGGGCCATTCCTTGAACAATAATAACACCTTTAAAGTTTTACGTTTATGTGAGAAAGGGTTCAAGTTATGTGTCTGGGAGAGGTTAGAAATAGTTAGGAGGGATGAGGACACCTTACTCAACGAACAAACTGATTTTCATACATCTCCTTTACTTAATTTGTTTGTGAACAGACAGACACAGTAGTTGTTTGTTGGTTTGTGTGTGTCATTTTGCATTTTCTATGTAATAAAGAGTAGTGTCTTATATTGTTGAATACCTATTTTGAATTTTGTTAGCATAACTTGGAGTTTCTACCCACGTTAGTGATTGTGACAAATCCTACATCGCGCTAGCGATATTTACACATTCATACTTAAAAGCAAATATGTTCTGGCTTCATATTTTGCTGTTCTTTCTGAGATAGTCTTGATAATGCCTCGTTTAGACGTGAAACAATTGTCGACGTTTTATTGTCTTTTATTTTTGCGAAGATAATGCTATTATATTTTGAAAAGTTTTAACATCTTACTTACCATTACTTTTACATATATTTTTTTTAAATTTTCAATCGAATTATTGCATTTTCGTCGATCTTTGACAGGTGTGCAAAGTTTGAATTAAATCTGATCGTTCAAAGTAGGGCAAAATCGAACCCAAAAGAGTCGATTACAAACAAGTAAACATACAAGTGAAGCTAATAAAAGCGTAGTATAAAGGGTTTCTGTATTACTTAATATTTTTTCTGTCATCTAACATCGATAATACATAATATACATTGACACTCCTATTATAAATACGAAGGATTTCTACTTTGTGTCGAATAGACGTAAAAAATGCTGGACCAACTACAAAAAATTTACTGCAACATTTATTTCTTAGAGAATAAGTACGTTGTATTTATTCCTATTAAAAAGATACGAATAATGTGCAAAGCCGAGAATACTAGTAATAGAATATCACCCTCCGAGCCTTTTCCCAACACAGTTGGGGTCGGCTTTCCAGTCTAACTACGATTCGGCTGAACTTCGATATTTTCTGTTAAGCGACTGCCATTTGAATTCAACAACCCATGGGCGATATCAAAGTTCTGTAATTAGACCGGTCGGATTTTGTTTTAGGGTTCCAACTACCCCTAACGTCGATGTTTATATGACAGCTTAACGTACTTCCCGAGACACGAAGGGATCTCAGTGTCTTAAGAAATGATCACCCATCCTAAGATCGACCAGGCTAGATGTTGCTTAACCTTTGCAATGTGTTAACATTGTCGGTTACCACTAGACATATAGCAACACGGTCATCGTACACGGTCGTCGTATACGACGGGTGGGGCCATTTTGCATTTTCCCAATACATAAAAGTCTAGCATGTTTGGTGCGGGGGGGTCATCGATACGCACACATTCTCAGACGCTCAAACCTAATCGGGTGCCACTACGAAACTCACACATGACAATAAGAATAACACATTAACATTTTCACTAACACATACATATCCGTTTTGTATCATAACACTATATGTAATGACAAGACAAAAAGTTACCGCCCACTTTTGATGTAACAGTGTCGATACACGTTATCGATAAATTTGATAAATCGACTAGGAAAATCAGGTTTTAAAAATGTCACAAAGGTGGATGTCGTTTATGAAAACACGATTTTTTATATTACTATTTATAAACATATAAATAAGTATTATTTAGTAAAACTACAATATATACAAAGTTCGTGGAACAATTCATTGACGTCGTCAAAAAATGTGTGACTGTGATTGAAGGACAAAAGTGGACAAAATGGAAGAGTTAAGCTTGATGTAGCAGATCGCTTTTACAGAAAAAAATCTGAACATTTTAGTGTAAATATTGGATGGAAACAGGCGTTACTTGGCGAAAATCCATGACAAAGCAATGGTAAGTAAAATGTTTTAAGAAAAACTTTTTAAATTTATAATAGCATTAATTTGGGTAGTATTGGGAAAATGCAAAACGTCAGCTCAAGTTGAACTCAGTACACCCTAGAATTGATTTTTCACTAGAGTTGGAGTCAGATTCCACTCTCAATTTCTTAGACCTTTCAATTACTAGAAGGAACGGTATTCATGAGTTTCGTATCTATAGGAAACCAACAGTTACAGACACAGTTATTCCTTACTCATCCAATCACCCATGGCAACATAAAATGGCAGCTTTCCACAGCTTACTGAGCAGGTTACTGGCGGTACCGTTGAGCCCACAGGTATTTGGTGAAGAATTGTCCATCATTTGCTACATAGCACAAAGTAATGGCTATGACGTAGGAATGGTCCACTCATTATTAAATAAAAAACGCAGAAAGGCTAGTTTTCATTTATTAATCCGACTCAAGATCCACCTAGGAAGTACACGGCCTGTTTGCCGTTCGTGGGTCCCGTCTCGTTGAGTATAGCTAAGATCATGAGGGAAAGTAGGATATTTGTTGCTTTTAGAACTCAGAACACCTTGAGGGAGCTATGTAATGGCAAGGATTCGGTGTCGGTCTCACGCAGATCAGGTTTTTTTGTTGAGTTGTGATGAATGTGAATTGAAGTATGTGGGACAGACTGGCAGGTCCTTCGAGATTAGATATAAGGAACATAGAGCGGCGTCCCGCAATGGTTGTCCTGAGAAATCCCTCTTCGCGAAGCATCTTCTTGACACTGGTCATTCCTTGAACAATAGTAACACTTTTAAAGTTTTACGTTTATGTGAGAAAGGGTTCAAGTTAAGTGTTTGGGAAAGGCTAGAAATAGTTAGAAGAGACGCGGACACCTTCGAACAAATAGATTTTCACACATCTCCCTTACTTAATCTGTTTACGAACAGACAGACACATTAATTGTTGTTGGTTTGTGTGTGTCATTTGGCTTTTCTACGCAACTTATTAAAAGACAGGAATTAAATCAAACAGATAAGGTCATGTATTGGTTGAATACCTATTTTTGGAACTTAGTTAGCATGATCTGAGGTTTCTACCCACATTAGTTATTGTAAAGAATCCTACATCGCGATAATGAAATTTGCACACGTTTACTTATAAGCAAACACGTTCCAACCACGAATTTTGCTGTTCTCTCTGAGACAGTCTTGATAATGCCTCGTTTAGAGGCGAAACAATTGTCTACGTTTTGTTGTCTTTTTAATTCTGCGAAAAATTAATGCTATTATAAATTTAAAAAGTTTTTCTTAAAACATTTTACTTACCATGATTTAGTCTAGTGAGTGGTCAAGGGGCGGGGCCCCAAGTGATTAGATACTACGTCCTCGCCGTCCGCCCTGGACCCCAACTTGACCACGGTAACGCAGTGGCAAGTTGGGTGACCGAACGTGTTTAGTCTGAACTTGGTGCCAATAAAAATTGTGATCATTATGAATAGTGAACCCGACGATACCCCCGGTCCCGATACTGCCCTTTCCCGGGCAGTATCAACCGACGACTTTACGCATCCATCACGGACTCCGATGCAAATTGATTTGGGGGCTCGCGCCGCGCCGCCTAGCTGCAGCGCGATGTCGACGCCCCAAGGAACTGATGCTGCTGGGACTGACGATGGGTCAGCTCCCAGCAGTGTGAAGAAGAAGGGCCGCTCTTCTGCGACGAAGAAGAGGACCCTCGAGGAGAAGGGGGGGCCGCCGCGCGACCGTAGCACCAGCTGCTCCGGGTGGGGGTCCCTCCTCTCCACCGATTCGGAGGAGGAGGTGCCGGTCAAGACGGTGCGTACGCGTCTCGACGCGTACAGAAGGCGGCCGCCAACTCCTCCTCCGTCCTCGGTCCAACTGTCCCAGCGAAGTCGCCGGGAAATCGGTGGGCCGCCCGCGCGGGAGCTGATGAGCGTTTTTGCCCGCATGAACGCGGCCATGCGGGGCAACAGAAACGTGGCGGGGAGGAAGAAGATTGTGGCTTCATTGGTGGATGAAGCCCAATCTTCCCTCAACAAGCTCCTCGCGCGGAGCGTCACTAAGGAGGAGGCGAGGCTCCGGAAGCAGGTGACGAGCCTGGAGGCGGAGCTCGCTGCTTCCAGGAAGCAGATGGATGACCTGTGGCGGGAGGTCGCTGACTTGACCAAGGTGGTCAAGGCGCCTCCCGGTCCCATGCTGCCGCCTCCTCCTCCGACGGCTGGACCAGCGCCGAAGACGGCGCCACCCACGGCGCCCACCACGGCGCCCACCAAGGCGCCCACAACGGCGCCAACCACGGCGTCCAAAAAGGCGCCCACCACGGCGCCCACCATGGCGCCCACCACGGTGCCCAACACGGCGCCCGGATCGCCGCCACAGCCTGTGCCGACTATGGTACAGGTCCTGACGGCGATCGAGAGGCGCCTCGCGGTCCTGGAGGACCGGGCGTACCGCCCTCCGCTAGCACGTCCCGCGTTCTCATACGCGGCGGCTGTTAGCGGTTCTCCCGCTCCAGGACCAAGCGGCACACCCGCTGTCCGCCGCCCCGCTCCGCCCCAGTCCGCTCCAGCGTACCGGTTGCCGGCCGAGACCGCGGCCCAGGCGTGGAAGGCGAAGGGGCGCGGCAAGAAGAGCGGCACCCCTGCCGCCTCCTCTTCCTCTAACGCTCCCGCTGCTCCTTTACATCCCTCTGGACGGGAGGGATGGGAGGTAGTGGGGGCCAAGAAGAGGAAGACGAAGGCCGCCAAGAAAGCGGCCAAGAAAGTGGCCAAAGCCGCCGCGGCGAAGGCGCCGAAGAAGCCCCGCGCTCCTCGCTCCACAGCCGTCGTCCTTACGGTGACGACGGAGGGTGTGGAGAGGGGTGTGGGGTACGCTGATGTCCTGAGGACCGTGAAGTCCTCAGTCAACCTCTCAGCCCTCGATATCCAGGGGGGTCTCCGGTGCAAGACGACACGCACCGGGGCTCGCCTCCTCGAGGTCTCCGGCGCCTCCAGCGGCCCTAAAGCTGACGCCCTAGCAGCGCAGCTTAGGGACGTGCTGGACGCAGAAGCCGTCCGCGTCACCAGGCCCACCAAATGCGCTGCATTGCGCATCACGGGTCTGGATGACGCGGCCACGACGGAGGAAGTAATCTCCGCCGTCGTGGAGGCGGGTGGCTGCCCCCGTGACCAGGTGAAGGCTGGAGACATCTCCTTCGGCACCACTGGTCATGGGATGACAGTCGTCCAGTGCCCCGTCGCGGCGGCACTGAAAGTGACGGACGGACGAAGCCTCCTCGTAGGGGGCTTCCTAAAGGCGCAGGTGCACCTCCTTCGTGCCCGGGAAACTAGATGTTTCCGGTGCATGGTGGTGGGGCACGTCGGAGTGCAGTGCACAGCGGAAGTCACCGTGGGCGATCGGTGCTTCCGCTGCAGCCGGCCCGGTCACAAGGCAAGTGCCTGTGATGCCCCGCCTCGCTGCTTTAGATGCGAGGCGGAGGGCAAAACTGCGGACCACCGGGTCGGCAGCACAACCTGCGCCGCCTCGAGGCCAAAGCCTCGTCCGTCCGCTGAGAGCGGTGGGGGTGCCGCTACTGCACGGCCAGATGTTTCTCGGCGGGATGCTGATATGGACGTCCATTAATGTCTGACGCCCATATCCGCATCCTGCAAGTGAATTTGAACCGCTGCCGCGCTGCTCAGGATCTTCTGTACCAGAGCATCCGGCAGTGGTCCATAAACTTGGCCGTGGTCGCCGAGCCGTACTACGTCCACCCGGGAAGCCCGGTGGACGAGGACGGCTCGGCCTGTTTTATCTTCGGGGGGTCCGCCGCAGACAACTCGCGCCTTGCTATCATTGCAAGGGGCCGCGGGTGTGTTGCGGCGGAATATGACGGGTTGGCAGTCGTGGCCACCTACATCTCGCCGACACTGGACGAGACTCAGTTTGAGCTATGGCTCACTGAGCTCGACGTCGTCTTCGCTGCGTGCCGTCCTCGCCCTGTCCTGCTCCTGGGAGACTTCAACGCCTGGAGTGAGGCGTGGGGCTCCCGGGAAACCAGGGACAAGGGGAGGCTTCTTGAGGACTGGACCAGAACACGTGGTCTGGAGGTCCTCAACCGGGGGAATGTCGACACCTTCTGGCGGCGGGGGACCAGCTCGGTCGTGGACGTATCGTTCGCGACCTCTGCCCTCGCCGCCCGTATTACTGGCTGGCACGTGGAGGAGGGTGAGGAGACGCACTCGGACCATCGGTACATCCGATTCGATGTCGTCCCCCCACCTGACCTCCCACAGCCGGTAGAAAATCCCCCGGATCCGCGTTGGGCACTTCACCATCTGGATCGGGAGGCTCTCCTGGAGGCATCCATCGTGCAGGCCTGGATTCCGGCACCGGACCGGCCTGCCGATGTGGATGCCGAGGCGGAGTGGTTCAGGAGAGCCATGTCGCAAATCTGTGATGCGGCGATGCCTAGGGTTACACCCAGACCGGCAAGGAAGCAGGTGTACTGGTGGTCGCCGGAGATTGCACAGCTGCGCGCAGCATGCATCTCCGCCCGCCGCCAGTACACCAGGTTTCGCCGGAGGCATCGCCGCCCAGACGACGCGGCAACCCGAGAGGCGGAGCTTTATCAGGCTTACAGGGAGGCTAAAGGTAATCTCCAGGAGACAATAAAGCGGGCCAAGACGGCGGCCCGCGAGGAGCTCCTGGAAACCCTGCAGCAGAACCCATGGGGGCGCCCGTACTTACAGGTCAGGGAGAAACTCCGACCTAGGGCGCCCCCACTGACCCAGAGTCTCCAGCCGCAGCAGCTGGAGCGGGTCATGGGCTCCCTGTTTCCGACGAGCGCGGAGGAGCACGTCCCTCCGCGCATGGCTCCGTCTCTGCCCGACGCGGATAGCATCAGTGAAGACGACGTACCCGAAGTCAGGGTGGGGGAGCTAGGTGCGGCAGTACTCCGGCTTAAACGCCGGAAAATCACTGCCCCCGGACCCGACGGCATTCCTGGCCGTGCATGGGTCCTGGCCCTCGAAGAACTCGGGCCTCGACTGATGGGGCTCTTTAGCGCATGCCTCGAAAGGGGCCAGTTTCCCAAGGTGTGGAGGACGAGGAAACTGGTCCTGATTCGTAAGGCGGGGCGGCCGGTGGACTCACCGTCCGGATACCGGCCGATCGTGTTGCTCGACGAGGTGTGTAAGCTCTTTGAGCGAATTATCGCGGAACGCCTCGTCGAGCATCTCTCGACGGTGGGGCCAGACCTGGCGGACAACCAGTACGGTTTCCGTCGGGGACGCTCCACCGTGAGCGCGATCATGCGCGTCAAGAGCCTGACGGAGGAAGCAGTCTCACAGGGCAAGGTGGTGGTGGCGGTGTCTCTTGACATCGCCAACGCGTTCAACACCTTGCCATGGAGCTGCGTTAGGGAGGCGCTCGTGTATCACGAAACGCCTCTCTACCTCCGTCGTATTGTCGGGGCCTATCTCTCGGAGAGGGCCATAGCTTTCCCCAGCTGGCTCGGGCCAGCTCGGCGGGATGTGTCGTGCGGTGTTCCGCAGGGGTCGGTCCTGGGGCCGCTTCTGTGGAACATCGGCTACGACTGGGTGCTGCGGGGTGCGTTGCCTGAGGGCGTCGGCGTAACGTGCTACGCCGACGATACCCTCGTCACGGCGCGGGGTGCAACGTACCAGGAGGCAGCACTCAAGGTCACGACGGGTGTTGCTCAAGTCGTGGGTCGGATACGGCGGCTGGGACTGGAGGTGGCCTTGCACAAGTCCGAGGTTCTGTGTTTTCACAGACCTCGGAACGGTCCACCTGAAGGTTCCAGCATAAATGTGGGAGGCGTTAGCATCGGCATCAAGCCCTCGATGAAGTATCTAGGGATCGTACTTGATAGCCGATGGAACTTCGGACCACATTTCCGAAGTTTGGTCCCCAACGTGACACAGGCATCGGTCGCGCTTTCGCGACTGATGCCCAACCTAAAGGGACCCAACGCTTCCTGCAGGAGACTGTACCTGGGGATCGTGCGGAGTATGGCCCTATACGGGGCTCCCGTATGGGCGGCGCGGTTGACGGCCAACAACTCAACGCTCCTTAACAGACCGTTGAGGACCTTGGCCGTCAAAACAATAAGGGGCTACCGCACGATCTCCGGAGAGGCTGCATGTCTCCTAGCCGGGACCCCTCCATGGGACCTGGAAGCGAGAGCCCTTGCGTCATTGTTCCAATGGCGCAAGGAGGCGCTGGAGCGGGACCACAGGCCTGCGTCTCGAGAAATCGATGACCGGCGGTCCCAACTCCGCCAGGATCTCATGGAGTCATGGAGGGTGCGACTTGAGCAACCCAAGTGGGGTGCCACCATCATCGCGGCGGTGAGACCGATCATGGACGATTGGCTGCAGAGGCAGCATGGTGACCTCACGTATCGTGCGACGCAGATCGTTACCGGGCATGGATGCTTCGGTAGCTATCTGTTTCGCATCCATCGTGAGGTCACACCCCGGTGTCAACACTGCGAGGTTTCCGACGACGACACCGCACTCCACACGTTGGTGGAGTGCTCAGCGTGGGCGAGTCAGCGCCGGGACCTCGTAGTGGGTCTGGGCGTGGATACCCTCTCGCTGGAGACCATGCTTCAAGCCATGGTCTCCAGCGGGAGTAGGTGGAACGCGGCCGTGTCCTTCTGCGAGCAAGTCGTGCTCGCGAAGGAGGCGGCCGAGAGGGAGAGGGAGCGTGCCCTCCCCGCCGAGTTCCGTAGTCAGCGGCGAGGCCGCCGCAGACTCATCTACGCCCAAGACCATCGACCTCCATGATCGGGGCCTGAGGACGGCGGGATCGCCACCCGTCGTCCTTACAGAAGCAGGCTAGAAGGGTTGCGTGCTGCGGGGCCTTTGCCCCATAGCACGCAACCAGATTCACTCATTGACGCGGGATAAAACCCTACCCCAACGACGCGGGATTCTCATCCCGACCCAACCCCCCGCAGAGACCACAGAGGTGGTCAAAGTCCGCCGGGCGCCACTGGAAATACGTTCTGCTTGTAACCAGAGACGCCCGGCAACGGACGTTAAAGCGGCCGCGGCCTTGGTCGCGGAACTAAAAAAAAAAAAAAAAAAAAAAGTGAGTGGTCAAGACGCCACATTGTTTTGTTCCTAACTAATGGGCCAGTGGCCCTAATCACGTGGGAGCGGGTAACGCTGATGAAGGCGGGGGCGGTGTGCCACTAGACCACGAGTCACTGCCACTGTAACGGCGATAGCTACTTCCCTACCAGAATATTAATAAATAAGAACACTTGGGATGATTTTATCATATAATGTTTAAGTTCACAGATTACAAGATATACCGCCACGGCTTTAGGGGTCGTGGATGGTAGATGATTCTACACAATGTTAGGTACTTAAATTGATATAGGTTACAGTATGATGCTATAAAATCTAGGACTTAAATAATTGCACTGCTTCAAAATCATATCTCTAATTTACATTCATAAATTACCCCACAAAGCACTGAAAACCGAGTGTCCAACATTTCGTAAGGCCAATATTTTATTTAAAAGCCCATATCAAAGGCTCACGGTACACCGAGCTCCTGAATTACACACCGTTCTGCATTTAATGGCTTTAATTTTCAAACTTTTGAAAAATATCTTTGGTAAGTTTCACGTTAAGTGCCGCGTTTCAGGGAAGATCCGAGTTAAACAAGTCGGGAATCTTGCGGAGTTTGTGTGACGTGGTGTAAATTATTTTTTTATTTAATGACAATTTTTGGGATTAAGCGGTGTCATAACGAAAGAGTTTATATTTCTACTTGTTAGGACTCACTCCCGAGTTGCTGGTTGAGGATGTCATCACTCTAGTTCAATTAAAACTATCTTCTTGGCATTGTAGGTTCCCGTTTGCATCCTTTATTTTTATTGTCAATATTCTGTGCGGTACGCGGATTAATCATTTTTTGCTTGCTGAAGGGGTCTCACTGAAATTAATTCAATTTCATCCTCACTCTGGCAAAGCTTCCTGAATTTATAAGGAACTACTAGGTATATAATATGCTCCCTTATAACGTAATAGTAGTTTTCATGACAAGAGAGTAAAAGGATATATTGTTCTCGAAGGCGCTATTTCGAATCCAGAGCGAAACGAAGGATTCTAGAGTAGAATTCCAAACATAGCGAGGGTTTCCAAAGTAGAATCATGAACGTAGCGAGGGATTCAAAGTACGTCGCCTGAGAAAAAAATAGTTTTACTATCGAGTCTTCAATATAACTTTTCATCGCCTTTTATGAAAAAAAATAAAATGTACTAGCGATGAAAAAACACACGCGTTTTAATTTTTTTTGTTGGATTAGTATGACACATTCATGGTCCAAATTCAAATCTCATTATTGCCCGCTAAAAAGTCTTTCCCATATATTAGGCGAAACCGGTCAAGATTTTGAATAATAATGAAAATTGTGGAATGTTTTAGTGAGTTTATTCAGAATGTATTATTATGTCCACCAAGTGCCGACAATCGAAATCATAAATAATACAGCATGAATGTTACTAGGTGTGAGTGCATAAAAAACTTCTCACTTTTTTGCTTATAACTACTTTAATTTTTAATTTAGGGCAAAACGTTTATTTGTAGGCAAAACAATTTGCTACAAATTATGACTTTACAAATTTTTTATAAGACGCATAGTTTCCGAGATATCGCGAAAAAAGTGTTTTCACCCCTATTTTCAAGATGGCGGCCAGGGGACAAGGGTGGCGACCCCACAAACTTGAGGTTAAGCTTCTCTTGACCCCCCACACATGTCCCAAAAATAAAATTGCGTCCTCTAAAAAATGCAGTATTCGGTCCTTAAATTGTAACATTTCAATGGACTAATAGTATACAGCATAAAACACAAAATATTTTGGAATATTATTTCTCAGAAACGTTTACATTTATTTTTGTATCCGTTAGGCTCTGGTGTAGCGTTCCCGTATGGATCATTTCGTGCCTCATTGGGTGCCAGTAGCGATGGATTATCGGAAGTTTTCCTCACTTGGAAACAATAAGAAGGTTCATATGCAAAATCTTCGAAAATACCATTTTAATCGGTGTATAAAATAATAAAGGATATTATTTTTCTGCTAACATCTGATCTATTCGAATAGTTTTAATATACAGAATCTATGAGAAATAATGAAGGCTGACAGAACCGCCGCTTTTCGGAAACTATAAGTAAAATGCTGGTTAAGGTACGCAAACATCATGAAGGATGTTCTGAACTAAAATGTTAAATCAATTAAAAGAACTTGGTTAAAACTAAAAGCTTCATGGTGAGTAACAAAGGTACCTACTGTGACTGAACAACATGTTGTAATTACAATTGGAAAAAGAATTTGCTGTGTTGCCAAAAAAATACGCCTGTCACTGGTTCAATCGGCTGGTATCAATTTGCTTATCGTGTTTCAATCAGATACAGTTTTACAATATGGATCTTTTAGTTTTAAAATTTGAGAACCTGACTGCAATATTATACTTAGTTTATTATTTGTGTTGTATTTTTTCATAAATATAAAAAAAATGCACAAATGATCTTCTTGTATATCACTTTGCTTGCCTTTGTGATTGTCGGTTCCGAATTTGTCAATTAAAAGTATTTCTAAATTGGCAACTCGTGTAAAATTTCTATATCCAATAGTAAACTGTAGTAGATTGATGGTGATGTTTCTCAAGTGGAAACGGTGGATATTTAGTGTAACTCTTCGTACCACGAGTATTGGCAATATTTTTATGTAACTTAGAATAAAAATCGTTTTAATTGAATTAATATTGATAAAGATTTGAAAGTTCATAGAGGACCACCATTATGTCTTTCCAACCCCGAGCCAACCTCAGCTGCAAGTGATGCATCTGCCGATTAACGAACTAGGCTTTGTCAAACATAAAAGTGCTCGGTTAGCGGCAATAGGTTCGCCTTGGGACAAAGTTACAGGCGAAAAATGGGCGAATAATAATAATATGCTTCTAACTACACCTTTAGGATATAGACGTGATTATTATGTACCCACTATACGTGATTATTATGTACCTGCGTGATATAACTAGTTATATTGCTTCTGATTCCCGTGGGAACCCATTACCGGGATAAAAAGTAGCCTATGTTACTCAGACATAACGTAGCTACATATCAGTAAAATAATTTTCAAAATTGTTTTATTAGTTACGGAGCCTATTCGCTTCAATAAATACAAACAAACAATCAAATATTTCCTCTGTATAATAGTAGTACCTATAGATGTAAAGATTTAACTGACATTAATTTAACGTTGGGAAGTCAGCTCGATAGGTATCCATTACAGTAAGCTTTTCCTTTTCCAGGTAACCAATTATTTTTCTTCCAACGTCGTATTTGATCTGATATTACCAGAGAAGCCAATTGTCAATTACACGAAGTCGATCACGCAAATACAACGTCTAGATAGCCGACACTTTGACAACGGGGACACTTCAAACACACTCGTAGTTTTCAATATTTACTTAGGAGGGAAGAATTTGTAGGACCTCTGGCCAGCAGAGTCGATCCCTTACCGTGATACGTCACACATTCGTTTATCTGTGCAAACACACGTTTTGATGATATAGCAGGGGATGTTATTGAAATCTTGAGAAACGTTGGAATCCTGAGAGGGCCAATGGACGATTGAACCGAGCTCATTTTTGTAATGGATTTTTCTAATACTTTTCAATATGTTACGTAGTATAATTTACTTACTGTACCTACCTACATATGTATTTACAGTTATAAGGTTGTTAGAATTTGTCCAGATCCAAAGTCGTGTAAACGTTAATTTGTCGTGCGTAGCACTGACTACGGTACCAAGGTAGGCAAATGTAGTGGTTGGAAGAGCATTGCAAAACTTTTTATTCAAATTCGGTATGGTTTTTTGTGGTCAGGTTTTCAGGGACTTATAAAGGCATAAGAAAAGCCAACATAGATATATCTATATTGCAGGAGGTATATCAATAAACAATAGTACCTAAGCAATCTTGGTAAGATTTAGTTTCTTGGTAGGTACCTAGTAATAAGGTTCCGTACACAAAGGGTAAAACGGGAACCCTATTACTGAGACATCGCTGTCCGTCCGTCCGTCTATCTTGCGCTGTATCCCGTGAACCGTGATAGTTAGAAAGTTGAAATTTTCAATTTGGCCGGTTTTTTGTAACATACCATGATTTATTTATTTATTTATGTACACACAAGAAGGAAGAGCGAGATAAGAATAGTAGGATAGAAGTTTGGTACAAAGGCACCACTTATTTCTAAGAAATCTCTTCCAGTGGGCCAGGGAAGGAAATGCTTAGTTGAAGAAAAGTATTAAGTGTGCGTAGGTTGATGAGCTTACTATGAAATACAATACATATTTACCTATATATACATAACGCTTATATTCCATACATAAATCCATATACACATATAAAAAATCTACTTAATTAATTACTACATACACATTACACATATATATATTAAATAAGTATAATATATAAATATACATAAAAAGATAAAGATAGTCACGACAGAGAGGAGAGATAGTGCTCTTTCACTTTCCTCTTAAAGGTGAAGATGGTGTTGCAGCGCTGTATGTTCGGCGGTAGCGAGTTCCACAGCCTGACCGCATGAACAGTGAAGGAGTAGGAGTAGAAGTCGGATTTGTGAGAGGGACAGGATAGGCGGTATTGGAGATGTGACCTACACGGGGCATCAGGTGCGTTAACGTAAGAGAAACGCGCCCGTAGATAGGACGGATAGGAAGAGTTGTGTAGGATGTTATATAGCAGACACAATATCCGAGCATTTCTCCGAAGTCGGATTGGGAGCCACTTGAGTTATTTGCGGAATTGTGAGATATGATCATACTTGCGTACGTTGAAAATAAAACGAATACACAGATTTTGCATACGCTCAAGTTTATTAAGAAGCTCCTCGGTGGCATCCAGGTAGCAGGCATCCGCATAGTCCAAGATGGGCTGGATCAACGTCTGCGCAATGGAGATCTTGATGTTCAAGGGCAGGAAGCTTTGAAGATATTTAAGGGTGTGGAAAGTATAGTGGACCTTCTTACTCAATTCGGCGACATGAGCGTTCCACGACAAATTGCAGTCGATGACAACACCAAGATTTTTCGCGCTATCAGTATAGGGGATCGCGGAGTTATCCAGGACAATCGGTGGAAATGTCGCCATGTTCAACGCACCTCGAATCTGTCTACTGCCAATGATCATTGCTTTAGACTTATTGGGATTAATAAGAATACCACACTTACTGGTCCACTCACTAATAGCCTTGAGATCACTGTTTATGGCAGCAATAGCAGTTCTATACTCGTTTAAAGTGAAATGGCCATATAGCTGCAAGTCGTCTGCATAGAGATGGAAGTTAGAGGAGATAACTCGGACAGCAGAGTTGATGAAAATGGAAAATAGTAAAGGAGAAATTACGCCACCTTGAGGGACACCGGCACTGAGGTCACACCACTCTGAGTACAATTCATTGTGGCGAACGGACTGCGAGCGTCCCTGAAGATATGAGTCAAACCAGGCCACAGACTCCGGGGTGAAATTGAGGGATTTTAGAATTCCAAGCAGGACGTTGAAATCCACAGAGTTGAAGGCACTACTGAAATCCAGTAGTACCAGAACCGTAAGCGACCTACTCTCCATGGCCCAACGAATATCATCCGTGACCTTTAAGAGAGCCGTCACTGTACTGTGGCCCGATCGAAATCCAGATTGAAATGGACTGAGGAGGTTATTCTGCGATAGGTGACCAGAAAGCTGTCTATGAACGATATGCTCCAGGACTTTGGATAGGAAAGGGAGAATGGAGATAGGTCGGAACTGGGATAATAAGGTGGGATTCGAAGTTTTAGGAAGTGGTATAATGAGTGCTTGTTTCCAAACCGTCGGAAAGACACCCGCGTACAGAGAAAAGTTAAATATATGGGTGAGGACAGGGATAATCGCAGGAAGGATCGGAGTAAACATCTTTGAGCATAATTGGTCGTTACCTACCGCAGAAGAAGTAATAGCAAGAAGAGATTTCCTTACCTCGTCTTCACAGACTGTGACCAGTTCAAACGAGGGACATGCTGGGCTCGGCATCTGGGAAAGATTGGACAGGGTGCGTGCCTTAATAAGTGGGTCAAGTGTAACTTGAGGTTGTGAGAAATGCTTGTTAAGGGCACCCAAATCAATGTCAATGCAATCTACAGAAGGAGATTTGCCGATACCATTAGCTTTAAGAAATTTCCAAATCACGGAGGAATCACGGGTATCTAAGGATTTATGGAAATGGCGACGCTTTGTATCACGACACAGACGATTGCAGCGATTACGTAAAGCCTTGAAGCGCTCAAAATTTTCCTCGGTGGGACTACGCTTAATTCTCAGTTTGGCCTTGTCTCTGGCGGCCATGGCTTCCCTAATATCGACACCAGGGATCCAGGGAGCAGGGACGTGCTTATGCCGTATACGACGTCTAGGTGCATGACGATCGTATAGACCAGACAATATCTCATTAAACTTCCCCACCTTCCATGATTCCTTTCTTTGGCTATTACTATAAAGCCTAGTTCGCACTGCTTTAGTAATTTAGTAGAGTAGCGTGTAATTTAGTGGCTAAACTACTCGCTACTACACAGAAATCGTTCGCATTACGGTTTAGTACAGTACACAAGGGAGTGGTGGCGGCCACTAATGAACTCGACTAATCAACAGGTTCGGACTTGTTTAGCCAGTGAACCAGTGAGCACGGATGCGTGGTGGGAGGCGCTATTCGCCCGAAAAAGAATACCGTAAAATGGATTGACTCGACTAAATCATTTACTAAATTACTCGACTAAATTTTTGTAGTTCGCACATATTTAGCTACTAAATTACTCGCTACTCTTCTAAATTACTAGCCTAATGCGAACTAGGCTTTACAGGGGAAAACCGCATCATTACTAGTAAACAAGGTTGAATTTCCTTCTACTATTTGTAGTAAAGTTCCTTCGCTTATTTGTTTGGTGTCCGTCATGCATCTGCAAAGTAAATTCCTGGTAGATTCGTGGGAAGTAACAAAATAAAAATGAAAAAACAAACAAAAATGCCCGAATACACCCAAAAACTTTTTTGTTTTTATGTTTGGTTCGCCAAATTGACGCCGCCCACCTGGTGGTAAGTCGTGACGACGTCTAGCGATTGTGGGCCACTCTCACAGCACACAATACTATACAGAGTGGCCCTCAATTTTACGACCTACTGATGTGCCTCTTCACGCTCCGCTTAAAGAACCCAGGATTATTTGTGGGAGGAAACACGTGCACGGGCAGGGCGTTCCAGGCCATTATCGTTCGGCAGAGAAACGAACGTTTAAAACGTCCAGTTCTCGCGAACATGCTATCCACTGTGTGGGGGTGGCATCTCTGCCCGGCACAGGTTGTTCGGGATCGGAAGGAAGAGGGTTGGGATCAGATTGAAGAACTCTTCAGAATACTCGCCGTGGTAAATACGGTAGAATGCGGCCAAGGAAGCTATTGTTCGGCGCTGAGCTAGCGGCTCGAGGCTTCCCGTAACCTCCGGACAATCTATAATACGGATAGCCCGTCGCTGCATAGCGTCGAGAGCGTCCAGCAAATACTTCGCGGAGCCGTCCCAGAGGTAAGAGCAGTATTCGACGCAGGGTCTAATCTGCGTCTTGTACAGCAGACACCTCTGGTGTGGTGTAAAGAATCGCTTTACCTTATTTAGTATTCCTAGTTTCCGCGAAGCTAGCCCTATACATCTTTCGATGTAGGTAGTTTTTATTATTGAGCTGTCGACGAATGTCTATGCCAAGGATATCAAGGTCGTCCTTCATTGGTAATAATGCATTCTGAAGAGAGGGTAGGGGAAGGAAAGGGGATTTCTTCGCAGTATTTGCACACGCCTGTGTTTTGGGGGCATTGAACTCGACCAGGTTCTCGGTACCCCATTGAGAGATGCTGTCGAGGTTACGGTCGAGATCAGCCACGAGTCGTCGTCTCTCCTCCTCAATCTCAGATCGCCCCGCCGTCGGACGAACCGAGTAACTTCCGTGCAGTGTGCTGTCATCTGCATAGCAATGAATGTTCCCGAGGGATAGCATATCATTGATATGCAGAAGAAAGAGAGTTGTTGATAGTACGGACCCCTGCGGTACCCCGGCATTCACTTGCAAGAAGCGAGAAGCCTGGCCATCGCAGAGGACCCGAACTCAGCGCTCGTTTAAAAAGCTGGCAATCCAGCTGCACAGTTGAGGAGGTAGACCATATGCCGCAAGCTTGGAAAGGAGCGAAGCATGCCAGACCCTATCGAAAGCTTTGGCGATGTCCAGACTAATAGCAAAGGACTCGTCGTGCCTTTCCATAGCCCCACCCCAGACATGCGCTACGAATGCCAGAAGATCACCCGTTGATCGTTTTGGCCTGAAGCCGTATTCTCGATCATTGATTAGCGAGTGATCCACTAGGTATCGTATGAGCTGCTTATTTATAAGGAGCTCAAGCACCTTGCAAATGACTGAGGTGACAGCTATGGGTCGATAGTTGCCTGGATCGGATAGATCCCCTTTCTTGGGGATCGGTTGTACGTTCGCCTCATTCCAGACCTCCGGCACGAGCCCTATAGAGTATGTGGCGATGGCGGGGGGCTGAAGGCCCCGGTCGTCAACCCGGGAAATAGCCGCAAAGAGGTCCGCGAGCATATCCGCTTTCTCTTGGGCTTTGTGAGCCAGTGTTCCATTTGGGTAACGCATCGCTGCCACCACCAGCGAGGGCTGACAAAAGTTAGATTGCACGGCTTTGGCCAGTTGCCAGAATCCACGGCTGCCCGTGGGATGGGAAGTGAGCTCCTGACCAAGCCGCTAGACGCGCTGGGCATGCGCTCTCTTAAAGGCCCTCTTACTGGATTTTGTGGACCGGTTGTACGCCGCTTTGAGGTGGCCCACGTTTGGGTCGCGCACAGCTCGGGCCCTGATCCAGGCGCGATATGCCGACTGTTTTTGTCGAACAGCTTTGGTACAATCTCGCCCGAACCAGGGACGGGCTCTGCGGATACTGGCGACATCAGTGAAAAGGATGTAATATTCCATCCCTAAACTGATCTCGCCAGCAATCGCAGAAGCACTATCCGAAGGAGCCTTTCCTACAAAGCAGCGCTGGCTCCAGGGGACGGACGCATAATAACCGCGTAGACCATCCCAATCCGGTGACGAGTAGTGCCATAGTCGTCGTGACGTTTGTACAGGACGTGCAGGAGGTGACACCTTCATGCCAGCGTGAACAACACAGTGGTCGGAACTACCCAATGGGGCTCCTACCGAAACACTGTACTGGGCTGGGCGACTCAACTGTAGATCCAGCAGAGCGAGCGCGTGATCTGACCTGTCTGGTATCTGGGTGATCCCGCATACCATCTGGGTCAGACCGTGGGAGACAGCATACGCGTGGGCGGCCCTACCCGCATGATCAGTCTTGAGGGACCCCAGCCATTCAATGTGATGGCCATCGAAGTCCCCCAGAAATACTAGGTCAGCGTTCGGGAACCGCACCTGCGCTTCATCAGCCGTCTCGCTGAGGTACTGGAAGAGCTTTGTTGTCTCAGAATCCCCTGTGTGGGAACGGTAGACGCACACGTAGATCTACCTCATAGAGCCATGGTCTACGTGCAGCCAAAGGACGGAGTTGGAGGGGTTCTCTAGGCAGCGCAACCGGCGGCAGCAAACATCCGCCCTAACGAACACGCACACCCCGGCTTTATCTCGAAATTGTTCCTCGATGACATAGCCGGGGTAACACAGGTAAAACGTGTCTTCAGGGCGGCATATTTGTGTACCCGTGAGGAACATCACAGCGGGCCGTGCCGTCTCGAGGTGATGGTGGATGGCATCGATGTTCGCATGGAGTCCACGGATGTTAGTGAACTCCACCTCGAAAAGTGAAGTTGTGGGGTTTCCTGTGGCCGCTGTGGAACGTTTACATTTTTTTATGTTGCACTGCCATAATGTATATGGAGAAGCAGCATGAAGACAGGGCGACATTTGGTGCAGCAGTAAGTGACAAAGCGCAGAGGCTAGCTTTGTCTAGAACCGTGTGGTTTGGTCGCGGTCCCACATCAGGAGTATGCGCAACATGTGGGGCAGCCTCATGGGGTGGTTGGTCCCAGGCGGGCCCCATGACTGTTGCGGGCGGCCGCGGCAACGCCATTGCTAAGGGTGTCCCTGGCCGGCGAATCGACCCTCACCTCCCACACTAGACTCCGTTTCGCCTCCACTGGTCCCATGCCTGCTCTGCACCGTACTTCGCCCCGGGCCCGGCGGTACAGCTGCTGAACCCTTAACGCAACCCAACCTGGGCTGGGTTACTTAGGGGGCTTTAGCACACCTGCACGGTGGTACCCCCCCCGGACCAACACTGTTGTACCTCCTGATACCCACTTAGGGGCCGAAGCCACTCCATAGGTACCGTAAATTAACGAGTCTCGTCCGTTGATCAGCAGGTGCGCCACTAGCAGGTGAGGTCGCTGGGGCCCTAAAGATGTTGGTACCCTTTGCACCCAAAACTTACTGCTCAACTACGCAACCATCAGTTTGACGTCATATTTAATTAAACAATCTCCCGTTCAAAAATACTGTTCAATTAAACTATTCTTGACAATCCATTCTAAGATATTCTTATTTCTATCCCGCTCTTTCCCTACTCACCAAAAAGGGGCAGCTATAAGTAATCACGTTCAGTAATAAGGGGAACTTTAAGATTCAAAGTTTGAAAATGGGATTTGTCTTTTGAGGCATCATAAAAGTGCTGACATTACATTTGTCATCGGATCTTGAAAGCGTCTAGAACTTTCTATAGTAGCTCGAAGTTTACTTCCTCGTATTAATATAAATGGATGATGATCACATAAATTTGACTAAGGAGTTGAATATTCATTGTTAGATCTGAGATTTTTTTTTTAATAAATATTTTAGGACAAATCACACAACGCCATCTAGTCTCAAACTAAGCAGAGCTTGTGATATGAGTACTAGATAAACTGATATAAATACTTATAAACATATTATACATAGGAAACACCCAGATTTCAGTAGAAACGTTTGAGTTATCACACAAAGTTTGTCTCGACCTGGAATCGAACCCGAGACTTAGGCGTCGAAAGTGGATGCACTACCGACCACGCCACCCAAGCAGTCGAATTAAATGAAGCACTTTTTAGTAATGTGTGGGGGGGTAATTGAAGATTTGTATGAGATATATTATAATAATATACCTAGCGGACGCCAGCAGTGACTTCACCTGCTTGACAAATTATATACACAAAAACCTTTCTCAAGACCCTTCCATTGGTGAAAACCTCATCATCATGTTTTATAATATGTTGTGATGATTATGATGATGTTATGATAATAAGCTCGCCTATTATTATTTGGGATCAATTTTATGGTTGGCAAAATGTCGGTAGAACCATAATCTACGTCTCTACCTAAATTTCATGACAAAGATTATTCGATGAAAACAAAATAACGGTATACCACTAACTCATATATTGTACTACTGGTATGTAGTACGTAATAATGGAAACAGTCAATTTATGTTACCAAGGAATCGAACCAGAGACTCCGATATACAGGATGTTACATAAGGGTCGACACATATCGAAAGGGGTTCTGGACGACCAGCTGATGGGGGAGTCTTCAGGTTGATATAACCCTTATGTAACACCCTGTATAATATATAAACTTTCTTGAAGTGTGAAGGAACATAAAACGCATCGACGAGTATGACTCTGTATTTAATCTGATACCTACACCAGCGAACCGTCCGGTGCTGCCCCGCGCTCAGCTTAGTTGCTCGTCGCCAGTTCGCCACGCGCCGCCGAGTTGACTCACTATTATTTTAATGACGTCATTGAGTACCTAAGTCAATTGAAGACTAATAAACCATTAACACATAAATTTTGCACCTAAATAAATACAATATTAGGCCTGGCAGTTTAACCGCATTTTTATTACAAGTCGCATTATCTGACAGAGTGGGAACGTATAAAACCGGACACTGGCTGTAATGTTATTTAATTAAGCCGTCAAACCTAGAGAACAAGGTCGCACTTTATGTAACTACAAAAGCGTCTATGTAGCTGATACACTTCTAAGCAATTAGGAACCGACGGAACTCGTAAAAGTTTAATATCGCGATGCTAATATAATTTTATATTATAATATTCTCTCTTTGTAATTTGTTCATAGAAAAGTTCTAGTAATTAAATTGAGTCATTCATCTGTATGAATTGTATTTAATTACCTATGTGTTTTATTATTCATGAAGCATATTTGCTTGAAGTGGTGGGCAGGGGTATATTAATAATGGTACATACCTTGGTACATAAATATAAGACGAAGCTTGAGCAGGCCTATGTCACTCGCCTAACATTCGCAAAAAATACGTGAGGTCAGCGACAACTTGAAGTTGTAAGTCAGTAAGGGTTGTTTGTGACACGGCATTGACCATAGAGTTGATATTGAGGCATTAACGACATAATTATTGGTCAAATTATGCTGGTACTTTACGGACAACCCTAACGTTCGAATGATGTTCTCTGTAAACAAAAGAATGTGCTTTAATTAACGTCGGAGTGCAAGTTCTGTATGTAAGTACTATTCACTATTCTGTGGTTTGAGCCTGTAAGTTCTTGGTGAAACCAATGCACCCCAACAATGCAAGTGAACTTCGCTTACAATTATAACGGGTCAAGTGCTTGTTGGGACACAAAAATAAATCATCCTTAGGTTAACAGTAAGGGAGGTATGTCCTCAAAAAAAAATACTTTTCATAATTTTCTTTTAGCACTTTGTCTACATAGTAAATACACAGATCCATGCAAAGTTTCATGTTTCTAGCACTCACCGTTTAGGAGGAAAGCCGAGGACAGAAGGACGGACGAACACGATGAAACTATACTTAGTAAGGGTTCCGAAACTCGAACTACGGAATCCTAAAAATGCTGCAGATTAAAAGATTTAAAAAAACTTGTAATCTTTATGGTACACAAATTAAATGCCTTAAAAATTTACAATATACAGCCCTTATAGGCCATAAATACCTACGAATAAACTTAGTTATTACTATTTCACCATTAGTGACGTAGTGTGAGAATGTCTGAAAATATTAAACTAAATATTCACCATTCATCATCCACCAAGCCTTTCCGGTCTTCCAGTCTAACTGCGATTCAGCTGAATTTCGATATTTTCCGTGAAGGGACTGCCATCTGACATTCACTACCCATGGGCGATATAGAAGTTCTGTAGTTAGACCGGTCCGATTTTTGATTTAGGGCTCCAACTACTCCTAACGACTGCCATAGATGTTTGTATGACAACCGGGACCCACGGCTTAACGTGCTCTCCGATGCACAGAGGGGCCTCAATGTCTTAAGAAATGGTCACTCACTAAGACCGGCCTGAGTCGATGTTGCTTAACCTTTGCAATGTGTTAACATTGTCGGTTACCACTAGACCACGATATTAAATATTCACCATTATAAAACTACATTATGCCTGAGAAACATAAGCTATTAGGTACTAGAAAAAGATATCATACGGGAAAAGCCGGAACGAAACGCTAGTCAATTAATAAAACTTACCTTAATGTAATTATGCGACATCAATATAACACAGTGCCCTAATAAATAGCCATCCTAAGTAAATATACGCAGCCATTAAATTTCACTTCCAGTGAGTAACATTACGTAACCGTCAAATACTTTTTTTTATATCGACACCCCAGAAACACAGATGTTTGTATTCACAAAGCTTTTGAGCTATGAATATTTTAATTTCCGCCTCCTTCTCCATTGAGATTAAGGAGACTCAGCCCGAAATACTTTATTAAGTGTTTACTCCATTGCGCTATGAGGGGCTTGTGTTGTTGGGTTTTCTTTTGATTTGCTATACATAAAGCTTGGAGACAAAAGAATATGATGAAACTGATATTATTATTTCGCCTTCAATAGGGTTGGCGAGTTTAAGAACATTGTGATCTATATTTTAATATATATAAATGGGTCCTAGGGGTTCCATCTGTTTCTGGCCCAAACCAACCTCACCTTCTTATGTAAAAATGGCAAGTCATGGCATGCCATGGTGTGTTGTGCTTGCCACGATAATATGAATTCGAATCTGATGAAATAAGGTGATCAAAAACAAAATCCTTTGCCGTGCCGTACCATGCCGCGACGTCACTCAGCGCACTTTTGAGTATCATACAAAATATTGAAATTAAAATGTTATTAAAATATTAATTAACATTAAAATACAAAATTAAGAGCCCGATCTCGTTTCGACGAGGTGTTTTGAGAAGCTGAAGGAAAATTGCTTTGGAAGTGAGGAAAATACAGTTAAAATTTTCGATCAAAGTCCCAAAGTGACGTTGTAGTAAATATTTTAGATGTACTTGGATTCCATTCTCAAGGCTCTTTTAATTACCTACCTACTTAAATTTAATAAATTTCATTAAATCTGAGAAGAATTTTTCAAACAGTTTAATATTAATATGAATCTCTAAATCAATAGTCTTGGACCGGACTTGAACCGCGGCTATTGACTTTCCAGGAGAACAGTTCAACCAGCTGACCAAAAAACACTATATATGACTTCAAAATTTGCGTGAATTTGAACTAATAATAATTTATACCTACTACTATTGTGCGACTCAGGGCGCCTCGCTTTTACAGAGCATTGAATGAAGTCATAATCTATATTCTAAACAAATGAAGAATGCTTTATCAAAGTTTAGGTGTAAGGATTTGTATATTTTTTTAATTCGATGATGAGTCTCTTCGCACCTTGACTATAAATTGAATTGAAATTAATCATGAGTTTAAAATCCTGCTGTCCTGTAGCCCAGGGTAAACCTGAGTGTTGAAACATCCACCCAAAATATTTCACGTTGGGATTCCTATCAGAAAGTTAGTCGCAATTCCTCTTGTTAATAAAGTGGCTCAAAACAGTTCACTTTAACATAGATAATTATATATTCACAATACCAAATTACAATTAACTGTCAATGAATTGCCCAAAAGTGTCCTTCATAAATGAATAGTCTTGAATTACGGTCATAATTATGTTGATTTAGCATTCAGCCACATTAAATTAAATATTCAAATTCTTAAAACACTGCCTCCGAGATAACGCTTAACAGAATTGTGAAATTCCCTTATCTACCTTTCTAAATGTGGGAGAAAACAAAATGATGGACCTTTATGTATAACAGAATGGATTTACGGTCGGCATAACTAATTGAAATTATCATTAAAAAAATTATTGTTTAGATAAAGGTGAGGGGTGCGTCTCATTACTGTTTTAGGAGATTATGTTACTGCTCAGATAACAAAAATATTTGGTTACGAGATGCTCATGAAAACAGTGCTTACTATAGTTTTTTCTAACAAAATATTTTCAATGATATTAGAAAATCCAAAAATCAGATGATGACATTGATTTTAGTTCGTATCACGCTGCTACTCATAGTAGACTCGGGAGTCGTGGCTCGAAATTCCAAACAGGGCAAAACTTTGTGTGATAAGCACGATGGTTGTTCTTTGGGTGTGATTAATCTATGATATTGTGCATGTATTTAGAAGTACTAGTTATCCCGACGAACTTTGTATCACATTAAAATAAATAAGAATATTTTAATATTTCATGCAAATGTATGTAAATTGAAAAACGCGACGGACGGACAGACAGACAGACAGACAAATTGTCGTATTAAATATACAACGTATTTCATATTAGTGTGGTCATATCTCAAGGTTGCATTGGGTAGGGCCTAAATAATATATTGCGCGGGGTCTTTAATTAATTTAATAAAATATTGACTTATAATGACGTAGTCGATAAATTTTCCTTTTTATCGATAGCTCATTGAAATGAAGCTCTAAGACTGCACTACAAAATAAACATATGATTAGAATGAACTCTAGATTTGACCTCAAGTAGGTTTGCCAAACAGTGAAATAGATTCGGACAGTCTCGTTGTTACTCAAAATTTTAACCAACAGATAAAGTTACTTTATCAATAGTTATCATACAAAATAGTTTCCGAATCACAACTTGGGGTCAAAATAAAGAGTGCCTACTCAAAGTTATTTTTGAAGTTTTTCTATGAATTTATGTATCACGTGATTGTCGTGAATGTCACAACTCACACGTAATTTGTTTTCAACCTACTCAAATACCAGGAGCAACGCATTTGCTGTCGAAGAAAAGATAAGAAACATTTATGTTCTTGTCTTCCTTAAATTTACACTTTTTATAAATTGGTTCCGCACAGATATTTAAAATACAACTGCTGTTTGTGTAGAAGTTTATGTTGTAGCTGTTGAGAACGCTGGTGGGTATAGTAGTATGTAGGTATTCAGTTTCGGGATAGAGAGATCGTGGATGCCAGTCACTGCACTACCATATCGTGAACTCTCTTTCGACTCATTTACCATGAAGTAAATGATCTGCAAGGTGTTTGGTTATTTTTGACCGACTTTAAAAAAGAGTAGGTACTTAGGTTCTCGATTCGTCATGATAATGTGATGCATAAAAGTTCATAAAACATTATCGCTAAAAGTGGCAACTTGTATGGTTGAACGAGGATATCAGAAAAAGTGGGAGGTGTTGGTGTCAGTTTTACTAATATGTATCTTAAGGACCCCTAAAAATTACAAAGAGAACCGCCCACTTTTTTGATTGGAGCCGCTTTGAAGAAACTAGGTATCAGTAGCGATGTCGGCATATATCAAAGACGTACACGTCACAACACGTAAATTTTACCGCAAAACCCATATTATTCCGGTGTGGCAAGTTAACGCAATGTTCTTCATAAACGGGGACTTTATTAGCTTTTTTTTATGCTGGATATTTGTTCATTTTAGCAATTGGTAATAAATTACTAATCTTAGACTACATGGATAAAGAAAGTCGCTTTTTCCGTCTGTCTGTTCTAATGTATGTTTAGTTCTTGAAAACTACGCAACGGATCTTGAAGCGGTTTTTTTTTTAAATGGGTTTAAGTAGGTTTCGAAATGTATTTACATGCATACTATCATGCGAGCGACGCCGCGCTGGCATTCAACAATTTTATTTTATTTCATAGGTCTTAGGGAAATATCCTGTGTTTATGGTAAATAATAATTATGTTATTATTTATCTCTTAAATTATTTTATACTAGGTACCTACTAGCTTTTTTTCATAAATAAAACTAAGTACCTACTTGGTACTTTTATTAGATTTTTACCAAAATTACGACGTAATTCAAGGAAATAAGACATTGCACTTGGGCAACACTTACAACTATCTAATTTCTTTTCAGTTGCAAGTAAACTTTGATATTAGGCGTACGTAGTAATCTGTGTTAATCGATCATGGCGTATTTAAGTAATAGTGAATATTATGAAATGATACTTTGCGTCGGGGCAGCCGATGGCAGTCTGCGTGAAGCTCGTCGCCTTTATCGAGAAAGATTTGTGGACAATAGACTCGAAGGTGAACGGCGGCGGTTACCATCTGTGGAGTGCTTCCGAAAAATGGTGAACCGTTTACATGACACTGGTTCTTTCCGTGGTTCCCGCTCAGAAGGCAGACCATCTGTTGTACCACCAGAGCAAGAAGAAAGTATTCTCGAGCATTTTCAATCCAATCCCAGAACAAGTACTCGCCGCGCTGGAATTGTTCTGGGAATGAATCATTTGAGAGTATGGCGCGTGCTAAAAGCAGATGGTCAACATCCGTACCACTTCAGGCACACCCAAGAACTGACACCGGCTGATTTCGTACCACGTCTCAACTTTTGCCAGTGGTACCGAGAGGAAGCACAACGATCCCCTAGTTTCGCGAACCGTATTTTATGGACCGATGAAGCATCTTTTACTCGTGCTGGTATCAGTAACCAACATAACGAACATGTATGGACTCATCAGAACCCACACGCATCTGCAGAAAACAACTTTCAGCATCAGTGGCGTGTTAACATTTGGGCGGGAATAATCGGAGATATTTTAATTGGTCCTTTCGTGCTACCGAGTTCGCTAAACGGTGAAAATTACCTCGCGTTCCTTAGAAACGTCTTAGAACCCGAACTTGAAAACTTGCCTGTAACATTGTACACAAATATGATGTACCAGCAAGACGGGGCGCCAGCACATTATGCGAGAGATGTACGGGCGTATTTAGATGAGCGGTTTAACCAGTGGATCGGACGTGGTGGTCCCATACCTTGGCCTCCGAGGTCACCGGATCTCACACCACTTGACTTTTTTTTGTGGGGCTATGTCAAAAACAAAGTGTACAGTGCGGTATGTCTCACGCGTGAAGATATGGAGTCTAAAATATTTGATGCATTTAGCAGTGTAACTCCAGACATGCTGTGTAATGTAACTGCCAGCATGATGCGACGGACCCAACTGTGCATTGATCAAGGCGGCGAACATTTCGAGCCGTTACTTTAGTACCTACTTTTTAGTTTTGTGTTTATTAGAGGTAGGAAGTGTATTTTTTATTAAATTCAATAATGTTTATCTAAGTATCGTGATATTAGTGAGTTAGTTGTGTTTATTGTGGAACACGGTACATATCTACCAGGATGACATGCACAATGAAATCGGTTAGTTTTTGTTGTTTTAAAGTCCACAACCTATCATTACTACAAAATAGTATTCTGTACCAGGAGCATATGAAATAAGAGTTGTTTACGATTCATCGAAGAGGACTGAACCTTACGAATAAATTTGACCCTAGGTAGTGTTGGGTTTATAAAATATCGATTAAATGAACAAATCAATTAAATTTACATGACACCTTAAAAGTTTTAACTAAACTTGTATTTGCAATTTTGTCCGTGCGTATAGTTAACTCAACGCGCATGTGTAACGAGGGTCAAATATGACCACACTAATATGAAACACGTTGTATAGATAATATATAAAGCCCAAGAACACGGCCCACGTCCATTGCCGAGCGCCTCTGATGAGCACACAAGGAATTTCCAATGGCGCCCGGCGGCGGCTGTGTAAAAAATTACCATTTTTTGTTTTTTAGATTTCGTCCCACTTATTTGTTGTCATTTTTATCTAATGATCAGTATGATTAATGCTCTCTTGTGTTTCAAATAGGTAAATTATAATGAATATGAACACTCTCATATTATATAAACCAGTTCCCGTACTATCAGTGAACGAGTTTTGTAAAAGAAAATAAGAAAAACGATCAAATCTGTACCAACTCCGCAAAACGAAGCAAGTTAGTTTGCTCTTTGACTTACACAAGGCGTCTCCATAGCGCAAAATGTATAAAAAAAAATCCTTCCCAAAGGACACAAGTCCGGAAGATAGACAAGTTAAGTTTACCTTTTAACTTTGAACTTTGATCCATTGTTGAGTTTTTTCGCTGTCGTTTAGTTATCGATAACATTGATTTTAGAGACATTGATAGATCGCCCCGGGGCGGGCATTCTGCTAACACTGGTTATACACTTGACTGTGGTCTAAACTATCAGTGGCAGTTCCTGAAATTTAATTAAAAAAATTATTTAAGTATTATTTATAAGTTATCCTTAACTTCAAATAATTTATCATCTTTGTTTGGAACTTCACTTCTCTGGATGCCACAAGGAATAATTGAAGACTTTTGCTTTGCAAAAGTACTGTAAGAGTTGTGTAGATAAATGCAAAGATTGTAAGTTTGTAGTTACAATGAGAAAGAAGTGATGGATTAATGCAAAATAGTTATCTACAGAAGAAAATATGAAAAGATAAAATTATTTCCATCTACTTTATTTGATTCAAGTCTGATTATTTTAGAAACATCTTTCATGTGGCAATTGATCAATTTTTCTCCTACGAGAATGTGCTTCGATGCACTAATATTGCAATAGCATTTTACAGAGACAAATGTGAACTCAGGCTACAGTGAGATAGATAATAAATCGTGTTTAGCTGCTGTCACTAGTCTGGTGCAGATTCTAAGTGCTCACACAAAATCTGTGGACGAACGTTTCAGTACGAAGATGACTTACAGTACATTAGATTTTAGGAATGGTTATTTCATACCTAATTTCCACTGGAACACAATACTGAAATAAAAATCTGTCTTCAGTGGCTTATGCATTTACACTACTACTAAATGTCCATTGTGCTTTTTGGTTAGATTAGGTCTGGAGACTTTTTAAAGACTGTCTTAATGTCTATTGCCGGACGCACCAGGTACGTCTTTTTTTTATATTTGTTTCGCCAAATTGACGCCGCCCGCCTGGTGGTAAGTCGTGACGACGTCTAACGATTGTGGGTCACTCTCACAGCACACTACTATAGAGAGTGGCCCTCAATTTGACGACCTACGTATGTGCCTCTTCACGCTCCGCTTAAAGAACCCAGGATTATATGTGGGAGGAAACACGTGCACTTCTCAGGAAGGATAACCTCAGGGTGCTGGCGGACTTTTTCCACTTATGCGACTTTTGTCATGAGGATGCGGCCTCTGCCCAAGGCCATTTCTGAAGAAGTCCAATGGCAGGATTCCAATCTCGCAAATAAATTCAATGTGCCCAAAAAAGGCAATTACCAAGAAACATTACTCCTCTGCTACGTATTCAGGAATAAAAAAGTGTTTTGTGTATTAGAATGTATGTCCATCTCTTAAACTAGCAATTCTTTCAGTCTGGTCAAATAATTTTGGGTTATGAAAACGCTTAAGCTCATAACTTAAATCTGCTCTGTAAACCTACTTACTTTCATTTACTAAGCGTAAATATAGCGCTGAAACTTTTCTATTACTGCCGTTCGAGATTGCCCTGATATCACGCAGGTCTTCAATCAATTTCCTTTTCTGGTATGTTACCCCAAATATTCCAGTGACATTTTATTTGGAGTACGGAGTATGTTTGAAATAAACCAATACTGGTAGTATCTAAAGTCGAAAGATAGTATTTAATAAGGTAGGTATGTGATTTGTAATATCACTTTCAAGCTAAAAACTGGAGATTTTTTTTCTTGAAAATGTGCTCGAAGTTTGAAGTTGTGATGTGTCTTCTTGTTACCTTGTGTTACCTTGTACCCCGGCAATAGATTGAGGCACTCTGACTTGATCTTCAAAATGGGCAAGAACCTAATTTCAAGATCCCCTAAAATTGAATGCAAATAACCAAAAAAATCGTAAGTGTTTGAGCTTGCCAACATCTTCGTTCTTAGGATTGGAGCTGTAAAACATCGATGCCTTCTTTGAAATGTTATGATAATATTTAAGTAGGTACTTATTTCTGCAATTTGTTGGACGAAAAATATCTATATAACTTCCTTAGCTTCGTGTTTAATTTGTTTTACCACCCATGGGTATACTGCCAATCGGAGTTGAGTCTAAATTACATTAGCCATACCACAAACACTTGCGCGTGAAAGAATGAACATTTTATTAAACGAAGAGTTAAGTTTTCTTGCTCAGTTATAATTGAAGCAATAACTTTAAAATGGTTTTCAATGCAATGAACACCTATGCTTTTCCTAAATACAATGTATCCTCCAGAGAAATGTCGCTTGTTTGAGTCCAAATTAATGACTTTCGCGTTTTTCCATTTATATTGTGTAGATTTGGAAAGCAATAGGTGCAATAGCACCTTGTAAAACCTTATTAAATAGACTACATTATACCATTATAAGTCAAATTCGATTCACTAGCAGTTCCCAGAAAGTTTAACGTCCCTAATGATTCAGCAATTATGTCTACAAGGATACCTTCTTATAAAAGCCACAGTGGGTGTTATTAGAACCGAATTTATAAGTATCGAAAAGTGGCTTACTTAAATAAAATTTTCTTACAAAAAATACCTAATATAGCCATATTATACCAAGAGCCCGCACCGCCTGTCCCATGTCATTTTATAAACGATGAAAATTTCTCAGGACATGGGACCTGAGAAATTTTCAGCAGCAAAGTTGAACTAAGGTGGGAACAATTATTGAGTCTGGAGTTTTAATTTTGGTTACTATTTTAACAGGGCGTAAGGGGTATAACATTTCATACAGCCTATTTCGATATTTCTTTTTGAATAACATTAGAAATCATGGTCATCTGTTGCCGGATACAGAGTGTCTTTTAACTTTAGTACATTGTAGTAATTTTATCATCATTATACCTAGCATGAAGCCTGGGTTTAAGTATGTTACTTAGGGGTCCCCTAGTGTACTTGAGAATGTGAGGTATGATTGCAAAATAATTTTTTATGATTAAAAAAAACCACAACCCCAACTGCATGACCACTGACCGTTCTTAGCTTTGTTTGGGATATTCTCTGAGAAATTTTCAGCTTTTACAGAATAGAATAGAATAGAATAGTCATTTATTTGCATAGAATGTAGGTACATTTTAAAGAGATAGTAAATACATTTATTAGTTTCCAGATACATTCTGCCGTTTGGCATACAAATGTTTCGTCCGAGTATAAATTTAATTCATGTCATCAAATCTTTAAATTAAAACTAAGTCAATTAGGTATTAATTCCAATGATAAATATTTCAATAATAATTCCAATTAAATAATTAATCATTCCAATTTATGTCAAACAATAATTCCAAATTAACAATTAATAATGCCTATTCAACAATCAATAATTCCAATTCAATAATTAATAATTCCAATTCATGTTAACCATAATTCCAAGTCTACAATTAATAATAATAATTTAAATTCAATAGTTAATCAATAATCAATTCCAATTCAAGTCAATTAATAATTCTAATAAGGTATTGTACAGGTTACATAAAGGTTACAGGAGAGACAACATTCTAAAAACATTCAAGTTAACAATAGCACGTATCTATGTCGTGCATACTACAGCTCATCGTCAAGAAACTCGGATATGGAGTAGTAACATTTCTCTAAAAGCAGCTTGTTGAGTTTCTTTTTGAACAATACAAAGGGCTGTTCTTTAATACTGTTAGGTATTTTGTTAAAGATAACGGTGCCATTCAAAATACACTTTTTTTAAGAAGTGCAGTCTGAAATGCTCCGGTGCTCAATAAGCCCTGGTACTGCGATCTCATAGATACTGTTCTGACGCGGGTTTCTTTAAGAGTTTTAAAAAGATCCCGGTTACTTTTGACAAAAAGAGCAATCACAAGAATGGGAAAGTCAACAAACTATGGGTTTTAAAAATAGGAACGCAGCTGTCTGTAGTTTTTAGGTTGAACATAGTATACAGCGTTTCTGTGACTTGAAAATAGTCTCTCTCTCACTACAATATATAATATAAAATAACGTAGGTCAGGCAGTCATGGGCTCTTACTCTATCTGTTTGAGGTCGAGTGCCAGTAGTCGCCGACAGGCTGACACGTCCACTTGACGCCTAAACAAATATTGAGGAAACAAGTCTGTGTCGCTATAATAATGTTTGTCTGTGAAGTTTGCTTTATCGAATGTAATGATGCAGGTTGCAGGGTGCCTTTGGCAGGTCATGGTTTGTTCAATTTGTAGCCTGATTAATCAAATGGTGAATATTGTTTACCTTTTATGTTTTGAACGTATTTTATCAATATTTAAAAATAAAATTTATTGACGTAAAATATCCCTAATAAAAAAGAAACAATTATTGAGGTCCATATAAGATATTAAAAAATCAAGTTGGGTATCATCAGATAGGTCTTTTTAAAACATTAGAAGGTTGCTACGACAATTTTTTGATTTAGAATTCCGTTTGTGAGATATTCAACCTTAAAGAGATTTTTTTGTTACAAGACAGCGTTCCTCTAAAATCTAAACGGCTTGAAAAATCGATGAACGAATCTTAAAAAAATCATGATGGTAGATAACTTTTATAGTTTAGAAGTTATAGAGCCTATAATGGGTAACTACGGAACCCTATATTAGTCGGGGCCCGACACGCACTTCGTCAGTTTTTTAATTAAGAAACGTATAAAACATTAAAGTATTAGGTATTATAATTATTAAAAAAAACCTGGCAAGCTCTTTGAAAGGTCATAAAGTTTGGTGAGATCATTTGAAACGTGACGCTAAGCTGCTCTACTAATTTGCTATGAGATGATGTTTCTCTTGGGAATACAAGCGAGCGTGTTTCAAACAATAATGATCGTAATTTGTTTGCTTTTTGTATGAAAATTGCATTTTGACCTTATTTGACTTTTATGTAATTAGGGTTCAGTAGTTTTGTAACCCTTATAGTTTCATGTCCTTTCGTCTGTCCGTTCGTCCGCTTGTTCGTTCTCGGCTTTGCTCCCAAACGGTTAGTGCAATCTTGTTTTTTTGGGGTACCTCCCGTACACGTAAAGTGGGAATGATATTTTGTTCTCGCAATTACACCATCGTGTGTGGTATCATTAGATAGGTCTTTTAAATTCATTGCGAGGTTGCTAAAATGGTTTTTTGATTTAAGTATCTGTTTGCGAGATATTTAGCTTTGAAGAGCATATTTTTGCGAAAACAGGGCGTCCTCCCTCTCTAAAATCTATACGGCAGGTGTGAAGGACTTGGAAAAATTCATGATGGTAATTCACGTAATGAACTTTAAAGGAAAACTATAATGGATGGTATGACTTTGTTAGTTCAGGAGTTATAGAGGTTTTTATGGGTAACTACGGAACCCTATCTTATTTTTTTTATTTAACGGTATTTAAATTTTGAATAAGGTATTGCGCAATATTGAATCGGACTATCAAGTAGATAAAAAAATAGTAACGAAAAGATAATTATAATAAGATAGCTGATCGCCGCAGCTCTGCCCGCGTGATTTAGTTTACTCGTTCCCGGTTCGTGGGAACACATTACCGGGATAAAAAGTAGCCTATGTCGCTCAGGGTGAATGTAGCTTTCCAATGGTGAAAGAATTTTTGAAATCGGCACATAATAACAACGCGATCAGCACAATTTCTACGACTTAAGCTACGGACCCGGTTTTCTGACTTAGTAGGTACAAACGTTTATTTATACCTTTTAAAATTTTTCAAAATTCGCGCTTCGGGTCATTCTAATTGGTCTCCCACAAGCGGGTCCCGCCAATTAAAGTTTCAACAGGCCGACATTACAACAAGCCGATCTGAAGACTTGAAGACTCTATCCTAACAAATAGTGAAGATTACAACCCTTACCAACGTATGAAGAAACAGCAAGCCGTCACTAGAGAGTACACACCGACATCGTCGGACATGGGCCGCTGGGACAAGAATACGTCCCAGTGCTTAATAAGAGGAAACAGGTTGCAGAGCGGTAAATGGGCACACCCCCGGCCTGAATAATCCTCGCTAGTAGCACATCAACCGTGATCACAGTAAGCATTCCTCCAACTCATCCGATGACGATACTCAGACAACCGATAAAGTTGCATATCGCCGGATTAGAGACATAATGCAGTACTGAGCGCAATCGCACATTTCGGCCGACGCAGCAAATTCCGGTCATGTATTTATGCATTTACGGTCAAGGTCACACGCAGGCATAGTATCGCACAAATTATATGGTTTATACGACATATTTTTATGCAAGTAAGACGCACTATGTTTTCTCTCTATACTTACATTAAATTGTATCCGTTCACATTGTTAGGACTAACGCCAATGCGAAGACTAATTGGTTATGTCCTCCAACGGAAATAGGTACACGGCAAAACAGAAGGCGACCAAGTGCAAGAATACAAATAGAGATTTTTGTTTATGGTTATCATGCAAAGAGCCAGGGATTAACTCCTGCACGAACGTACTCACTACATTCAAGTTTGCTACCACCCTGGAAGGATGACGCTCCTCGGGTATGGACATACTTCAACCGAAGTAAAATACAAATCTGTCCTGAAACATACACACAAAAATACAAATCTTCCGTCTTTATAATATTAGTATAGATAACAAAAATTATTGTGACTAAAGAAAATATAATAATAGACCTAAAACCTTAATCATTTATCGATTTTTAATTATAAATATTATTGGAAATCACTAAGAGGGCGTACCCGGAATATTAAGGAAGCCATTTAAAAAAATCCCAGATATACGAAAGGTCAGTCAAGTCGAGCTTATTATATAATATTATCTGCAATTTCATCAATAACGCCTCTATCTATCAGGAAAGGTAAGTACTAAAAGTAGGTATTCTACTTCGCCATTCTCAATCGATTTACGTCCAGGATAACAATAATACCGGGCCAAAGAATCATTCATAAACATAACCTAATAATTAAATAGGTAGACACGTAAGCACGTCTTTAACTACCTAAATTTGTACCTATTCTTACTCACCCCATAAGTAAAACTTCCGTAAACATCACATTAGTAACTTGTTAACTAAAAATAGAGAAATAATGTTGACACATTTATTCAAGCTTAACTAATTTGTGAAAAAAAATCTACGAAAACTATAAATATTTTTGGAAACCAAAAAAGAAAGAACCCCATTTAACATCACATTGCATCTCTGGCTAAATTAAGACAACACACTATTTAACAGTCAGTAGCACCACAAAAACTACCTTCTCATAAATTACGATGGACAATGTAAAAAAAATATTAAAAAAAAGAAGGCACGTGGAGATGATGCTCTGCTAAAAGCTCCAGTTCTAGAAGCTTTTGTGTATGCGTGAAGTATATTAGTGTGCGTGCCACTGCAGGTATACGTACAAACAAACGGACCAACAGTTCCGATCGGGCAGTGTTGTAAGACAGACGTGTCTACGACGCCGTCGGTCGACGACAGCTTCGCGGACGATTTTACGATACGATGCGCAGTAATCACGACTACAGAAATCTATCTCCGAATTCAGTATTTGTTTCAATCTAGTAACTGTGTATTGTTGTGCTTTGTGATTTGACTAGTGGTACAGAAAATTGTTTGTATTTCAACTGTGAATCAGTGAATCAGGTGAACTTGTGAATTAATTGTCCTATAAAAACACATTCGATTTTGGAATACTTACAGGAATTTTCGCAAGTATGTTTGAATGCTTTCTCTTAATTAGTACCTACCTATTTAATTTTGTATTAAAACAAATAAAAGTTTAAGGCAGGATTGCGCAAAAGGGTGCGTATAACCTTCTTGAATTCATCAAGGACTAAGATAAATTAATACTTAAATTAAACCTTCAGCCAAGTGCACCCAGCATTATTTTTATTTTCTCAGTGTCAGTAACTGCCTAACCAGTTTATTCGGGTACCTATCATCATGTAAATTTAGCTGAAACAACATTGGTAATAATGACGGGTATAATTTGAGATCTTGTAGTCAGTTGTAAGGGTACTTTATATTCCGTGAAACAGACACGGTGAACGAATGAAAAAAGTGTAGCGAATTATAAAGGGAAAAGGGAATGCTTTCGACAAGACGCTTAGTACTTAACTATGACATTGTTTAGAGTTTTATCTGAATATCTGATTTATATTAAAACAAGGGATTGCAGAAATTATATTTAGTGGTAACTAACACTTGTCCTGGCTGTTGGGATCTTGGTTTGAGTTGTAAGAGTAGTTAATTAAGGAGGTTTTGTTGCCCCCTATTACCTGGGACTAAGTAAAAACTTACTGGCAAAGAGTGTATGAGTGTCTGTATTGTTGTACCTACTTAAATAGGGGTTATCTTTCCCACTTGGTTACTAAGTATTCTCTAAATCTTCCTGTAACCTAAATATTCTTGAATGTCTTTGGCTATAAGTACCTTTTCAAGAGGAATGATACAAAAATGAATTCGTTTCAAAAGATTCAAATAGGGATATGAAATAAATATGTTTTAAAGCGTGTTTTATAATAGGTAGGTACCCAGACTGGTGATATATTACCTAAAAGGTTACATAAGATGACCAAACAAAAATAAAGTGGACATGAAAATTAAAAATATCAAAAATAAGTTTTAATGAAACATACTGTATCACTATAATAAATTACATAAATGTACCTACTTATAAGAGCAACGATTGCAGGTCAAATATATTATTTGATTTATTTAGTATTCATTTCTCGAACTTCCTTCTCATTAATCATTCCCTGCTGTGTATTTAAAGTAGTCTATATTATATAAGTAGCAGAAGCGCAGGTCGTATACCTCGGCACGCTATTCTAAACGACATAATTCGTAGGGCTGTTTCCACCGCAGGTCTTCCGGCCGTACGTGAACCAAATGGTTTAGCACGAAGCGAAGGAAAGAGACCGGACGGTATGTCGTTGATATCGTGGAAGATGGGAAGGCCTTTGGTGTGGGACGCTACATGCGTTGACACCTTAGCACCTTCACACCTTCCAAGCACATCCGGATGTGCCGGCGCTGCTGCTGCATCCGCTGAAGACTAGACAAGAAAGAAATATGCTAACCTAGCAGGTGATTACATATTTGAGCTGTTTGGGGTTGAGACACTGGGTTTATGGGGTCCGAGTGCTTGCCGCCTTTATAGAGACATTGCTAAACGCCTAATCGATGCTTCTCAGGACCAGAAGGCTGGCTATTTTCTGGCCCAAAGAATAAGTATCGCCATCTAACGTGGCAACACAGCCAGCATTCTGGGAACCTTCCCAGTCGGCAATGACGCGGAGGATTTTTTAAACGATATTTTGTAATGTAAATATTTTTAGTATATAATTATGTATATTTTGTACATTTTAATTCTTATTGTAAATAAATAACTTCAGTCTATATTCCACATAGATAGGTATAGGCAGGGCTATGTCACTCGCCTAACAATCACAAAAAATACGGGACGTCAGCTACAACTTGAAGTTGTAAGTCAGTAAGGGTTGTCTCTTGTTTGTGACACGGCATGGACCATAGAGTTGATATTGAGGCATTAACGTCATAATTATTGGTCAAATTATGCTGGTATATATTTTACTTTACTGACAACCCTAATGTTCAAATTATGTTCTCTGTAAACAAAAGAATGTGCTTTAATTTTTTTCGTCTGTCAATTTTTTTCTCGTTAATATATGAAATGGGTGCACCGATTGATCAACGGAGATTACAATTAATCAATTAAGGTTGTTAGAAAAAGTGGTACGAGATTAAAGTGTCCTTAAAAAATTTTATTTTACCGACAACGGGCAACGCGTGGCGTTCCTTGGCAATTTGTTTTGGATTAGATTAGAATACCCAAGTGTACATGTTATTTTTAGGGCGGATTTGAATAATCAAATTAAAAAATATCACTTGTGTCGTTATGAGACTTTAATGAACAACGAATTTTGAGGTTAAGTTTTTTGTAAAGAAAAAATCTTTTTCAATCAATTTTTTTTAATCGATTCTCAGTTGGTCATAATAATTGGCTCCTATCTAAAAAGTAACCTTGTATATATACATATATATATAAAAGATGATCAAAGACAAATTAACTGAGCGACACGTAAAAACCTCGCGGACATAAAAATATTTTTTGATAATAAAAAAAAATGTTTTTATGTAAAAGCTAATAAAAGAAAAATAACTGAGGGACGTTTAACAAGAGTCTCTGAGTATATTAAACCACCAGACAGCATTGTTAGCCGGGATTGTTTTTATTTTCTCAATATCCGTTTGTTTGGTCTTTTCGTGTAAAATCGGCTGAAACAACTTTTGTATTGTTAATTACAAGGATAAATTTGAGATCTTGTACATGTTATTTAGGTTACTTTACATTTCGGTAGGTAACGGGGACGAAAGAACATTAAGTATGGTAAGTAAGATGTTCAAACTGTCACAGAGAGAACAGCTGCTGTTCTCTCTGAGACAGTCTTGAGAATGTCTCGTTTCGTCCTCTATTTTTGTGAAAATAATGCTACTATTTTAAAAAGTTTGAGCATCTTACTTACCATTACTTTGTCATGGCTTTTCGCCAGGTAACGCCTGATTCTATCCAATATTTGAAGTTATTTTTTATCTCATACACACACAATATACCGTCTTTATCTCCAAAGGCACAAACCCGAAGACAAGGCACCACAAAGAATACTCCCGAGTACGTACGAACCTGGGGCGCTCGGCAATGGGCGTAGGGGCGGCAGCAACGTTGGGCCGAAGACAGGCGTTTTTTACTCACTCACCACTAATTTTTAGGGTTTCGTACCCAAAGGATAAAACGGGAACCCTATTACTGAGACTTCGATGTACGTCCGCTGGTCGGTGTCTTGAGCTGTATCTCATGAATCGTGATAGTTAGAGTTGAAATTTTCATAGATGATATATTTCTGTTGCAGCTATAACAAAATACTAAAAAACAGAATATAAACAATTTTAAGGGGGCTCCCATACAACAAATGTGATTTTTTTCCGTTTGTGTACAGAATCCTTTGTGCGCGAGTCCTACTCGCACTTGGCCGGTTTTGTTGGTCCTACGTAATTATAACGCGATCCTATTGGCGTTTCTGGGCACTTTGTATTTACCAGAGATTCAACCGTCTACAGTCGAGAATGACTAGGAACCTTCGTAGTAGATATTTAAAACTACGCCACGGATTTTTATGCGGTTTTCACCAATAGATAGAGTGGTTTTCGAGGAAGGTTTTTGTGTTCAATTTTTTTCCAGTGGGCGAAGCTGCGGATGTCCACTGGTAGATAATAAAACGCGAAAGTTAGTTTCTAAGTAATTTTAGCTAAACCTACAAGTTTGAGTGTCATCGTTCTGACGTATTCAAATTGATACTTAATTTTGTTGTTGACCGTAACAAAAGGTAATGACCACCATTGTAAAAGTATGTCTAATGACTTCTTTGTTCGTAACAGAGAAATAGAATTGTCATTGACATAAAACATCTGCCTTATGATCACCGCGGAGTTAATTATAGTTAAAAACGTTTATATGTTGCTTTGTACATAAGTAGTTATTGTAGTCAGCGTACGTATAAGTACAGACGGTCTACATTATTTGTCTGTGATCATACCCGGTACAACTTGGTCGAAACGTCAGGTAATAATAAAGGTAACATGCCTATTATTTACGTCGAGTTTCAGAGCAATACCTACGTCCTTTCGGGTGACATTTTTTTTCCATAGGGAGACTATTTTTTTCTTGCTGTCTATCTCAGAAAACGGCACTTTAGATAATTCTTTTTGCATGTAAAATGCACAACTATAACGTCAATTTTTTCATAATAATTTATACTTAGAGGCTATGGTCACATAAACTCTGCTCATCAATGTACAAATTTTAGATTTTTTTTTCTGGGCATCAGCAGCTGGAATAATTTTAATGGAATTTATTACGGAGTTTATTTTAAATAGATAATAGTTTTCTCTTCATAAGTGTCTACTTAGATATCAGGGCACGAAGATTCTATGCCGATGGAGCCACTACTGTAGTCAATATTAAGGGTTCTGTGGCTGGCAGTGATTTTTTGATAATAAGTTACCAATTATAATACACACAAAACTATAGCAACTGTTCTAGGTCATTTATAGTAATTTTAGTCACGCATAGTATTCGAGGTTGTTTCCAATTTGTTTTCAGCCGTAGACCTAAATTTGGGTTCAACCTGACACGGTTAAAGTCATTAATTTCAATTTCTTCTAGACGTTTTACATGACGTTGGAAGTATTTTGATAAAAACTGTGATGTAATTTATATACAAACCACTATTAATGTCAAATTATCATAAATTTTGACAAAACATTAGGTACAGTAGAATGTAATTGCTATGTCAATATATATGAAGAATACAGACGACAAAAGGTCTAATCAGTGGCGATAGGATAGTTTCTGCGACGTATAAATTTACTAGCGAAAAGTTGGCATATAATATGACACTACTTATCTCTTAGGCGAATCAGATATGATAATAACGTGTACATACCTACCTATAAAATGTATAGGATATTCTGTTAGTTCTATGAATCATCTAAATGTGAGTTTTTAAGTTCTGTCTATATGTCAAACAAATATTTGTGTGTTACGATGGTCTGGAGCGGGACATTGCAAAGAAGGCTCTCCGGTGCTGCGCCATTTAGATTGTAAACATGCTTGACAAATAATATTACAGCAGACATCAGCTTCTGTACAAGTTTCTACTTTTACATCTGTTTGGTTAAGAAAATGACTCGTCCATAATTTTAAAAGAACGTAAGTCATCTGTAATCGTTTGTTAAAGAAATTCTACTAATACATACAAATATAATCAACCATGTTTTAAATAAGCTTGTGAAGTTAGTAAATATTAGAGCAACCACACAAATGGATTTCATGGGAAAGTATTGTCTAGTTTAAGTTGGTTAAACAGGTAATAGGCGCCACAAAAGCATTCAAATTGCTATCAAAGTTACGTAATACCATGATCATGGAATTTTTCTCTCTTTAAATGTTCAAAGAAGGTTGAAAGACATTATATCACGCTTATATCCACACTTTGCCAGTAATTTTGTTGGTCCCACGTAATAGGGGACAAGCCTATTGCCGTTACCGGGCACTATCGAATATTCGAAAACACTCTGTAATTCAAACCAAAATTGCCACAGCCAGGACAGATGTTACATACCATTAACTGAATCCTGCAGTCCGGGCATAAATTATATTGATCTCATAATACCCAGGTACAAACGAAACTAAACGAACGAAGCGCCCGTATCCGCTATTTATACTCGTAGTAATAAAACTACGTACCAGTTAATTCAGAATCAATATTTTCGAATAATCTTCTAACTGGCTAAGATCAAACTCACCCACACAAAACTAAAAAATAAGATAGAAGTTAACTAACTGTGGAAGTAAAATCCATTGATACGGTTAAATAAACAGGAAAGTTGAACGACTAAAAGCTTTCCCAGACTCACTTTGAACGAGTATTTTATTCTCTCAGAAAGCTTTGAATCGAATTTCTAAACACTGAAATTGTATCGATAACAGTCTTTCTCAATTAACGTCGAGAAGTTTTTACTGGTCAATGAGACGGTAGTATTGATACTGAATTGCAATATGATCAGTGAATCACTTGAAACGCTGCTTATGAAGAGGGGTATAGTAACACTTGTTGCAGATGAACTCAAGAATAGGTGGCGCATAAACACTTCGTACAATTTACTCTGTGGCTCAAAGTGCTCATGTTCCCAAATTGTAGGAGGTTTGCACGTGGATTATTTTTACGGTGTTACGTCATTCTATCATAATATTCAGAAGTCGCGGTGCACCTGTTGACAAAGAGGCAACGTTCGTGGGTCTGGGCGTGGATACCCTCTCGCTGGAGACCATGCTTCAGGCCATGGTCTCCAACGGGAGTAGGTGGAACGCGCCCGTGTCCTTCTGCGAGCAAGTCATGCTCGCGAAGGAGGCGGCCGAGAGGGAGAGGGAGCGTAGCCTCCCCGCCGAGTTCCGTAGTCAGCGGCGAGGGCGCCGCAGACGCATCTACGCCCAAGATCGCCCTCCATGATCGGGGCCTGAGGACGGCGGGATCGCCACCCGCCGTCCTTACAGAAGCAGGCTAGACGGGTTGCGTGCTGCGGGGCCTTTGCCCCATAGCACACAACCAGATTCACTCACTGACGCGGGATAAAACCCTACCCCAACGACGCGGGATTCTCATCCCGACCAAATCCCCGCAGAGACCACAGATGAGGTCAAAGTCCGCCGGGCGCCACTGGAAATACCTGTTTGTAACCAGAGACGCCCGGCAACGGACGTTAAAGCGGCCGCGGCCACAGGCGGGATTAAAAAAAAAAAAAAAAAAATGCAACGTTCTGGCTAATATATCCAAAGATAAGTGCCCGTAATAGGTTCAACCCTGTAATCAAAATATTGGTTCTGTCTACGTGATTTTATGTGTGTAATGGATACCTATCACAACATGTATAATCCTATTTGTTAATACATTAGGGTTGGCACCAGACGGTTGCTCCAGCGCTGGCATGTGGGTGCCCATTCCCGTCCTGTTGCTCAATCTTTTTGTTTGTTTTGTTTAAATTAAGTTTCTTTTTTTCTTTCGGTTTTAAATTATTAATTTCAAACATTTTTTTCTTAATTTTATTAATTTCTTTGTTAGGTACTTATTTGTTTTGTACCCACTTACAATATTTACGAATTCGCGCGTCTTTTCCGAATGTTGGCTGTTGTTGTGTTGCCACGTTGAGGTATTCCTCGATGATCACCAATTTGATCGTCACCAAAACGTTGGATGGCGATTCTTTTCTTTTTGAGAAATTACATAAAATTATTTTAAAATAATTAAAAACTGTTCGTTATTAGTTAGAAATATATTTTGATATTTATGACAAAAGTAACTGAGAAACAATTCAAATGTACTACTAAATAAATATAGTGTGATGATAAAATTAAAATCTTTAGTTTTTCGTAGGTATTACAAGTTTAAACTACTACATGTCTAAGTGGCTAAACACCAATACTGGCCACACCTCTGAATAACTTGCAATACACTTAGGTGTAAGTACCATGGGAATTCGTCTCCCTAGTTGACAATGAACTTGAAAGGCCAAGTAAACTGAATAAAACAAATAAGAGGAAATATTTCCGTAGAACGTGTAGGTACCTCAACAGAATTAAGTCTAGTAACATCCAAAGGGGGCTTCAAAATCACCTGAACCTATTCTTTAAAAAGCTTTTCAATGAAAAATACGATATACTAGCATTCCCGTTTGCTTGTCTTAGTGGGTTTAGGTCAGTAGTATGGTATAAATCTACCTTAGCCACCAAAACCTATAACGTCTAGTAACTAATGAATTACATTCACCCTACATTCAACATTTTATAAGGTAGATGCCAACTGAATAAATATTAAATGCACACAACACTAATGCTTGTAGTAGCTCGTTGTCTTGAAGAATCTCATTTGCAGAACTCGGCTTTAACAGTCTTAAGTCCACCAAATCACAGTGGGATTTCCCACTCCCAAAAATTCAGATTGTTATACAACGAAAATATTTAAATACTTGGCAGCTTCCATTATTTAAGAGGTCCGCTAATTTCCACGATAAATCTCCGGAGATTGCTCTTCGAGGGGTGCTAATTATGTTTTTATACGTTACTCGAGTAAGATTGTTCGCTAAATAATTACTGAGGTAGCTATGATACCGGGGATCTCTCACATTTTTTTGGCAATAGACGGAATTATTTATTTATCAATGACACTCACGCTTACTCGAAGTCACATGTTTCTTCCTTATGGGGCAAACAGATAGGTTTTAAGTTTTATTCTACATTATGACTAACTTCTTAGACCATGCCACAGGGGCCGAATTTGTTGCTATATGATGATGTAGGATGAAACGTATACGTGTAAAACCTATAGCGAGCATAAATCTTGCCGTCTCCTGCAATATGGAAATGTTTTTTGCCAGATTTAGAAGAGCCTTGGTTATTTGTCAGCAGATAAAGATAGTAAAGGTATAACTCTGGATTACGAAGTGGGGCGATAAAATCAAAATCAAAATATCTTTATTCATGTAGGTCACAAAGTAACACTTATGAACGTCAAAAAAAGATAATGCTTCTACATTTACATTTACCGCCAGATTCGCAAGGCAATAAGTAGAGCCTGTGAGGAAAGAACCTGGCAAGAAAAACTCACGGCCACTCTAATTCGCCAGTAAATACAATGATTTTGTTACAACAATAAAAAGAGGGCAAGGGCAGTACGTGACCATGTGTGGACCAAGTGAACTCAAAAATTATGAATCTCTGTTATTCACAAAAAAAAGTCAAATACTAGTTAAAGGTGCCACATAATCTCAAAGTACCCATACCTTACAATATCATAATAATAATAATTTAACAATAATAAGTAAGTTTCAGCAATAAAACAACATTTCAAACAGAAGTAGTCCCTATGTAGCTCGAGTGATGAGCAAGCAACTCATTGCCATTTTTCTGTATCGTTTAGATAATCTTTAATAGTATAATATGCCTTTTTTAGGAGGTGTGTCTTAACAGCCACTTTGAATTTATTCAAAGGAAGGTTCATAATGTTTAGAGGAATTTTGTTATAAAAACGCACACCAAATCCTGCAAAGGAGTCATGAACCTTCTGTAAACGATAATACGTCCCAACCAATTTATGCTTATTTCTAGTATTTATTGTATTTATGTCACTGTTCATACTGTATAAATGTATATTCTGTTTAACGAACATAATATTCGCATATATATATTGTGATGCAACTGTTAAGAAAAAAAAATAAAAAAATAAAATTAAAATGCATATTTCTTTAAATCTTTCTCTAAGAGAAACTCGTGCATTCAGTTTATAAATCGCACGTATAGCTCGCTTTTGGAGTATAAAAATTATCTCTATATCAGCTGCCTTGCCCCACAGTAAAATTCCATACGACATGACACTGTGAAAATAGCTAAAATAAACCAGGCTGGCAGTTTCTACATCCGTGAGCTGTCTGACTTTACTAATAGCAAAAGCCGCAGCGCTAAGTTTCCCTGCAAGATCCGATGTTTGGGCGTTCCACTATAATTTACTGTCTAGAGTAATACCCAAAAATACGGTATAGTACTGGACATTACTTATATCTTAATAATAATTTGTATAGTAACGAATATTAAGTCTAAGTGCCGAATTTTCCAAAGAAATTTATGACCCTTTTGTTATTACGTACGTAATGTAATGTAAATTAGGTACATTGCTGTTACCTTATCATCTAAGAATAAACTACAACTCAATAATAACCACGAGCGAACAAGACATTACTCGTTAAATTACCCATAAAACTCTTGTCTGTCCCTTCCTTTTCATATTCTTTACCGTAAAGTAAAAAGATACACATAATAAGCCTCCAAAGAGGTTCCTTTCAGTGCCTACGCATGTCATATAAGAATTTAGACCCCCTCTTAGGGCCGTGTACTTACATAACAATAGATAATTGCGTACAAGGACAATATCTTGACGTTCTGTACTTTCGTTGATTTTCTCCAAACATTATGCAAATAGCAGTTTGCTGAGGTGATTTTGAAAGGATATATTTATTGATTTGGAGTGTTTACGTGTTTGTAGTAAAACACCATACATATTGGTTTCATTTGTTATTCATAATTTAAAAGGTTTAAATACCATCCGTACCTAGTACCTAATGTTTTTCTATTGGACTTCCAAAAAAGGAGGAGGTACTCAGTTTTTTTTTCTATATTTTTTAATGTTAGTTACCTCATATCTTTGAACTGGGTGAACCGATTTTGAAAAAAAAGTTAAATGGAATCTACTACTTCCCAATTACCAAAATGGGACCACCCATTTCAATTTGGTCCCATTTCGGTAGTTAAGTCAGTTGCTGTGTCAATTTTTGAGGTGTATTTTTTAAGTCATTGACTGATTATGCAAAACACATCTCATAACTATAGAGACTGGGGTCATGGTGTCCGAGTGCTCGCCACCTTTATAGAGATATTGCTAAACGCTTAATCGATGCTTCTCAGGACAAGAAGGCTAGCTATTTTCAGGCCCAAAGAATACCTAAGTATCGCCATCCAACGTGGCAACAAAGCCAGCATTCTGGGAACCTTCCCAGTCGGCAATGACGCGGAGGATTTTTTAAACGATATTTTGTAATGTAAATATTTTTAGTCTATTGTAATTCTTATTGTAATAAATCTTCTATTTTTAGAGGCATTAATATTCAAAGCTCATAACACTATATTAGCGAAGGTCAATTGGTTTTTTAACTTGTTTGACACACACAACGATTTGTGTATGATAAGCCCTAATTCAACCATCTAGGACACTAGGGCATTTACAATATCTTAACTAATCATCAATTGGTGATATATTATGGTTGGTTGTGGGGAAAGAGAAGTAATCTTGTCCCTAATAATTCAGCTATCTATTTACATGGAAGTTTCCAATTCAGTATGAAATTAACATGTCAATGGGTAAATTAACATGAGCTGATGGGCTATCGTTTCCTGTTTGTTTTGTACCGCGTCATAGTAACTTAAAACATTTGGTAATTTAGTTGAAACATATATGATATTAGTAGGGCAATTCCATATGGGTTGAATTGGATGTTTTATAACTCCTATAAAACAGTCTTTTACAATTATTGCTTACAAAGTACTTTAATAATTATGTTTAAAAGTTTATTGCATTCGTAAAATATGAGTACTAATGAAGAATGTTTGGTTATAATAAATGCCATTTCAACCAACATTATAATCCTGCCTATTTCGCCAAACGGGTAGGCAGACAGAGTCATATTATACGCCCACTTTTTGCTTTAGTTAACGTACCCACGGAAAAATCGGCAGTCGAAATAAAAGACATCGCCAAAAACTTCAGTTTTACTGTAAATGGTTTATGGTACCATTTATAGCATGTAGGCTTTTGAAGCCCTAGTGAATTAGGTATACCTACTTCTAAAGATTACCCAGATCTTTGAGCACTCGTCCAGTTAAGTCGTTACGAGTCCTACCGAGCCTTAATCATACGGACTTCGAACGTAAAAACAGGCCCAAGTGCAAAAGTAAGGATTCAGTGTCTAATATCAAAGTATATTACATTTCCTTGCGAATAAAAAGCAAGGGAATTACAAGAATTTATGTAAATACTAAAGAGTGACCCGATCCTTTAACCCTTTTTTAGGGCTCCGTATGTGAAGGTCTCAGCTTTAATCTGTCTGTCACGGATTCTCCGTGAATTTAAGATAGACGGTTGACCCTTTGAAAACACAGTTGATGAAAAAAAAACAGATTAGTTTTTTCCTTAGATAGACAGTTTTTATTTTTTAATTGGCTTTTAAATATAAGAAATTCGATTTCTCAAGTCCTGTGCTCGTGAGGTTAACGGTCCTATCCATCATTTCATTACCCGTGTTAAGCTGGAGCAAAATACTAGTGTCTTAGACTAGTGTTACCTTGCTAACTGTAATCATATAGCTCCACTCGTAGTTCTGATCGTTAGGAATGCTTTTTATCACTCCTTTTTTTGCTTACTTTGTTGTGTTACGTATCTCAATAGTCTGAGTTTACTTTTTATCTAAGTTCTTACGTTTCAATTAAGATTTAAGTATGACCAAATATTGGATAGAAACAGGCGTTACTTGGCGAAAATCCATGACAAAACAATGGTAAGTAAAAATTTTTTTAAGAAAAAACTTTTTAGCATTAATTAATAGCATTAATTTTTCGCAGAATCAAAAGGACAACAAAACGTCGACAATTGTTTCGCCTCTAAACGAGGCATTATCAAGACTGTCTCACGTGTTCTCTCTGAGACAGTCTTGATAATGCCTCGTTTAGAGGCGAAACAATTGTCGACGTTTTGTTGTCCTTTTGATTCTGCGAAAAATTAATGCTATTAATTAATGCTAAAAAGTTTTTTCTTAAAAAAATTTTTACTTACCATTGTTTTTTTAAGTATGACCTTCAAAATTTATGGGTATCCATAAATTTTGAAGGTCATACTTAAACATATAGATCTACAATTTAGAGAATCGTTAGGACAACATCGTGGCATTCCTATAATTCTCAGAGATTTCATTAAATAGAGTGATATTTTTTGAGAATATTAAATCCTCTATTGATAAAACAAAAAGAAACATCCAAAAATCATTCTGAGTAAGTTGAACACCCCCAACTCAACAAAGGCACCTTTTGAAAGGTGAATGAAAATCAGTCCCGAGCATGGTTTAATCGATTGACTGACTCGAGCACTGATATCGTTGAAACTATCAAGCATAAATAAACACTATTTTGTTACGTGATCTTTCATTTGAAGATTGGTTGAAGTAAATCTATCGATTAAGCTTGTTTGGTTATGAAAGCCCTCTATTTCACACTGTCTTGTATTTGTATGAAAAAGGTGTTGTGACCTTCGCACTATTTAAACAAACATTAGCAAGAAACCGACTAAAAGTATTGATTACTACGTTAAGTACTGACTCATATTATGATCAATAAATTCATTCATACCACATACATTAGCGATACCTACACCGTGTTATTACTGGTACCAAATTGGCAGACAATCGTTGTTTTCTCTTTTCTTTACTTAAATTACATGTTCATGTTAAGTTCGATTATTTATTCAAACGAATAATTTAGTTCCACGAGGGCGGTCATAAGGTGAACTTATATTAAGTTGGAACTAAAGTTTGTACTAAGTTTTCAATATACATATAAATATTTCAATCAAATGAGAATTGGTCTTAATTCCATTCTAAATTCCATGAAACTAGTTACGCGTAGTTCATTATTGTTATTTTTTTTTAGAGATCTTTAAACTTGATTTGCCTTTTGTGCTTTTTAGGGTTCCGTACCCAAAGGGTAAAACGGAAACCCTATAACTGAGACTTCGCTGTCAGTCCGTCCGTCTGTCTTGGACTGTATCGCAGGAACCGTGATACGTAGAAAGTTGAAACATACTAGATGATGTATTTCTGTTGCCACTATAACAACAAATACAAAAAAAAACAGAATATAATAAATATTTTATGGAGCTCCCATGCAACAAACGTGATTTTTTTACCGTTTTGGTACGGGAACCTATTGTGCGCGAGTCCTATTAGCACTTGGCCGGTTTTTTAGTAACTTTTGGTGTGAAATGAAATGAAATGAAATGATTTATTTATTTGTATAGGTCACTAAATAGCTCTTACAAACGTCAGTAGGTACCTACTTAAAATAAAAAAAATGTCATTGCTTCTATATTTACATGTACTGCCAGATTCGCAAAGCAATAAGTAGAACCGAGAGAAAGAACCTGGCAATAAAACTCTCGGTCACTCTTTTTCAATAATTAACTCATTTATACATTTTCTTAAGACTAAATGTGGACGAATGTACATTGGTCCCGAAAAAGGGCGTGTATAATGCACCAAAAAAAAATAAGTATACAAGTCACCAAAGTACAAAATGTGCTACAATTACGGCATTTTAGGAGGCGCCTGCACCATGCTCAAGCCAGACACTTTTATCGTTAAGGTAATTAATTGTCTTATAATATGCTTTTTGACATAAAGTGGTCTTTGTAAAGGTTTTAAATTTATTGTCGGATATACAAAGGACCGATTCAGGCAATTTTTTATAAAAACGTATACCTTCCCCCTTGAAAGAATGACTAACCTTGCTAAGCCGATAACACGGAGGGAGTAATTTATTTTTATTACGTAGATTTCTGTCTGTAACGTCACTTACTTTAGTATAGCTAGATATATTCTTCCTGACATACAGTATGTTATCAAATATATATTGGGAACCTACAGTTAAAATATTAATATCTTTACATCGCTCCCTAAGAGAATCTCTCTTACCTAAACAATAAATAGCACGGACTGCCCTCTTTTGTAATATGAAAATAGTTTCTATATCTGCCGCATTTCCCCAAAGTAGTATTCCATAGGACATCAAGCTATGGAAGTAACCAAATTAAACTAGCCTAGCAGTAGCTACATCTGTCAACGGCCTAATCCGTCTCACAGCATATGCAGCAGAGCTAAGCTTATTAGCTAAAATGGTGATATAGTCACCCCATTGTAATTTAGAATCTATTGTTATTCCTAAAAAGGTAGTGCTATTTACAAATTCTAACCTTTGGCTACCCAGCACGACATGTACGTTTGCTTGTCCGACATTGGGCATTGTAAATTTAACGCATTTGGTCTTTTCTGCATTCAACAATAGGTTGTTTGTAGAAAACCAATTTGAAATATATATATATTTTTTTTTTTATATTGGGTTCGCCAAATTGACGCCACCCGCCTGGTGGTAAGTCGTGACGACGTCTAGCGATTGTGGGCCACTCTCACAGCACACAATACTATAGAGAGTGGCCCTCAACTTGACGACCTACTGATGTGCCTCTTCACGCTCCGCTTAAAGAACCCAGGATTATATGTGGGAGGAAACACGTGCACAGGCAGGGCGTTCCAGGCCACTATCGTTCGGCAGAAAAACGAACGTTTAAAACTCTCGGTTCTCGCGAACATTCTATCCACTGTGTGGGAGTGGCATCTCTGCCTGGCACGCGTTGTTCGGGATCGGAAGGAAGAGGGTGGGATCAGATTGAAGAGCTCTTCAGAACACTCGCCGTGGTAAATACGGTAGAATGCGGCCAAGGAAGCTATTGTTCGGCGCTGAGCTAGCGGCTCAAGGCTTCCCGTTACCTCCAGACAACCTATAATACGGATAGCCCGTCGCTGCATAGGGTCGAGAGCGTCCAGCAGATACTTCGCGGAACCGTCCCAGAGGTGAGAGCAGTATTCGACGCAGGGTCTAATCTGCGTCTTGTACAGCAGACACCTCTGGTCCGGTGTAACGAATCTCTTTACCTTATTCAGTATTCCTAGTTTCCGCGAAGCTAGCCCTATACATCTTTCGATGTAGTTTTTATTATTGAGCTCTCGACGAACGTCTATGCCAAGGATGTCAAGGTTGTTCTTCATTGGTAATAATGCATTCTGAAGAGAGGGTAGG
>OY748303.1:1695500-1722314 GCA_963556515.1 Nudaria mundana | reverse complement strand
GAAGGAAGAGAGTTGGTGACAGCACGGACCCCGGCATTCACTTGCAAAAAGCGAGAAGCCTGGCCATCGCAGAGGACCCGCATTCGGCGTTCGTTCAGAAAGCTGGCCATCCAGCTGCACAGTTGAGGAGGTAGACCATATGCCGGAAGCTTGGAAAGGAGCGAAGCATGCCAGACACTATCGAAGGCTTTGGCGATGTCCAGGCTAATCGCCAAGGACTCGCCGTGCCTTTCCATAGCCTCACCCCAGACATGCGTTACGAATGCCAGAAGATCACCCATTGATCGTTTTGGCCTGAAGCCGTATTGCCGATCATTTAGTAGCGAGTGATCTTCGAGGTATCGCATGAGCTGCTTGTTGATGAGGAGCTCAAACACCTTGCAGATGACTGAGGTGACAGCTATGGGTCGATAGTTGCCCGGATCAGACCGATCCCCTTTCTTGGGAGTCGGTTGTGACGTTCGCCTCTTTCCAGACCTCCGGCACGATTCCTGTGGAGTAAGACAGGCGGTACAGACGAGTTAGTATAGGAGACAACTCAGCTGCTCATTTCCGTAGTACCACCGGCGGAATGCCGTCAAGGCCACTGGCTTTCCGCGTGTCGAGTGATGCAGCACTGCCCGTACATCGCATTGCCTGTTTCCCATTTAAAATATTATTAACATTATTCGCATCTGTGCTATGCCGATTTACTTTGAATATAAGTGATGTATCATCCGCGAACATTACTATGCCAGCTTGTGCCTCGATCATGCAAGGCAAGTCATTAACATAAACCAAGAAGAGAAAAGTGCCCAGAATTAATCCCTGAGGTACGCCTATTTTGACGTTAGTGCCGTTTGACTTAACGTAAGTAAAATTTTTGAAAAATAATATTTAATCAATTGCTTTCACATTTTACAGACAATAAGTTACTTCATAACAAACAGTTTGGTTTCACTAAAGGCAGGAACACAACGGATGCAGGAGTTGCACTTGTGAAACATATATTTGATGCTTGGGAGGAAAAGCAGGATGCCATTGGTATATTTTGTGATCTATCAAAAGCTTTTGATTGTGTTGATCATGGGACTTTGCTACTAAAATTAGGTTATTATGGTGTTTCGAACAGCTCACTTGGCTTACTCGAGTCTTACCTCACTGGTAGAGTACAAAAAGTAAACATTAATGGCACCGACTCTTCTGGCGCCTCATTAGTCATGGGAGTACCCCAGGGCTCGATATTAGGACCCCCTTTTATTCTTAATATACGTAAACGATCTTCCTTATTTCACTAAAAATCTTTGTGAGATAGTATTATTTGCTGATGACACATCATTAATTTTTAAAAGTGATAGACAAAAAGTAGCACTTGACGATGTAAATAATACCCTTTCGGAAATATTACATTGGTTCACAAGTAACAACTTGCTGCTCAATGCGAAAAAAAACAAAATGTGTAAAATTTACTATGCCCAATGTTAGACAGGTGGATACTCGTATTACTATGAATAATGAATTAGTTCAAATAGTCAATACCACAGTTTTTCTTGGGATAACTCTAGATAGTAAACTACAATGGGGTCCTCATATCACAGCCTTGGCAGGAAGACTTAGCTCAGCTGCCTATGCGGTTAGAAAGATAAGGTCTCTGACTGACGAAAAAACGGCACGATTAGTTTATTTTAGCTCATTCAGCTAGATCATTTTCTAATGGTTATTTATGTACCTACTTACTTAATTTAAAATTTTTATAATATTACTTGACAAAATTGTAAAATTTTGACATTCATATGTGCTCTTTATGTGCCTAAACTGAATAAATGAAATTGATTCTTTGATTCTTTGATTCGTTGTTCACATGAACAGTCTGCAGCCTATCTGTCAGGTAAGATCCTAATAGTTCTAAGGATATAGTTGATGGTTTCGATGGTCGGCACTTGGTGAAACTTTAGTAATACATGTTAACAAAAAACACTTGTACACCGTTTCACTTATTTAATATACAGGATTTAACCTGACCGGTTTCGCTTTATAGCATTATCAAAGGTTGTTGTTCACTTTACATATTTATTAAACAGATATTTTACTACACTGTCTAACATATCTTCAAGTTGAACAATGGCTTAAAGTGAACAAGCTATAAAGCGAAACCGGTCAGGTTAAATCCTGTATATTAAATAAGTGAAACGGTGTACATGTGTTTTTTGTTAACATGTAGTTCTAAGGATTTTTTGTCAAAACCATACCGACGTAACTTAAGCAAAAGTGTCTGATGGTCAACACAATCAAATGCAGATCGCAGAATACCCCAATGGCATACTGCGATCCCTCCCATGCGTCGTAAATCAAGCTAACAAGGGTTACTATCGGTGGTAGATTTTCCGCGAGTAAAGCCAAATTGTTGGCTGTGGAAAAGATTGTTGGTCGTGAAGTGGACTTGCATTTGATTTAGCATCACTCTCTCAAACACCTTGCTCAGAGCTGGCAAAATATAAATGGGGCGGTAGTTACCAAGTTCCGACTTAGATCCCTTCTTAAATAATGGTATTAGTCTACTTTTTCATTAGGTTAGGGAATATGCCTTCATCTACACATTCATTAAAAATTAGTCCCAAGTCAGGTGCAATGATATCAATTACATTACTGATTAAGCTAACTGATATGCCTCGGTGATCTTGCGACTTTTTAATTTTGAGATTTTTAAAGATGTCACTGGGGTCGATATGTTTGAAGTTAAATTTAGATGAAGAACCAATATTACTTTCCAGAAGGGCCACCACACTGTGGGCACATGAATTAACAGAAGAAGTGACTTTAAATGGAATGTAAAATAATCTTCAAATGCATTTACAATATCTTTCGGAGAGGTTATATTCTTGTTTTCTAATTTAATTTTAGTAACAGAATCCCTCATTTTACATTTACCTGACTCTTTGTTTATAACTTTCCATTTTTCTTTTATTTTGTTAGGAGCCTCAATTATTTTCCTTTTGATATGTATGGATTTAGCCTGTCTACATACTTTTTTGAATACTTTGGAGTAATTCCTAACATATTCCATGAAACTATTATCAAATCTGTATCGTTTTTGTGCATATAGATTAAACAGCGTTCGTCTACTTTTACCTAACGAGCTAATGAGTGGTACTCCGCAGTTTGTTCCTTCTGCAACAGTTCCAAACCTGGACTTGTCTACTATAGATCTTACCAATGACAGTTCATACCAACTGGACAAGCCAGTTTATTTTTGCAGCAGGAATAAACTAAAAAAATACCTAAAAATAAAGAAATTCATTTTAAAATCAAAGAAACAATTAAAATATCATAGAATCTTAATCAAAAAGTGTAAAAATGTTAACTCTAGTTTAAAATTAAGAGAACAAGCTAAATTATCTATGTTAGAACTTAAACAAAGTCATTTAAAATATTACACTGACACACAACGCTTAGAGTCACAAATACAAAATTTGCAATTTGAATTAGAGTATGTAACTAAGAAATATGAATGGTCTCTAAAAGACTTTAATAAGTGTTCATCAAGTATAGATAAGGTACTCAAAACATCTAATTATAATACTGAGCGCCTTAATACCTTCATAAATAACCACTCATGCAATATCAATTGCACAAGTCCTTCTCAATCATTGGAGAACCAGGCTTCCCTTACAACTTGCTCACCTTCTACTTCATTAGTGTATGAATTGTGTGACAGCGTAAAAAGTAATAGTCATACTGGATATACTAAACTAGTTTTATTTAGTGATGATATTGGAACTGATTTTAGTTCTTTTCTGATACAACAATTTAATTCAAATTGTTATTCAATTATTAATAACTGTTATCCAGGTGCATCTTTAAATGAAATTATGCAAAAGATATTAGAATATAATTTTGACTCAAACAGTAAAATAATTATTTTCTGCTCAAACAGGGGTAAAATTAACAAAAATGAACTATCCCTATACTTTGACAAAATGCAAAACTTAAATGTTGAACATGTAGTAATGTTTACATTACCATACATAAAAGGTGTGCCAGACGTGGAAAATTCTCTTAGATATAAGATAAATTTACAACTCAATTTAACTAGCCAATATAATAATAAATTCCATGTAATTGACTTTAATTCTGTTTTTAAGAGAACTGTATATAAATACAATTTGTCAACTTCTGACAGTAACTTTAACAATAACAAACATATTGTTTATGTAAACAAAGGTAGGTATTTTCTACAAAAGCATTATAAGAGACAAATAGCAAGTTTGCTATTCAATTATTTTTACACTTCAGCCAAGAACTTGGCTGACAAAACTGCTTTTATTGAGCAATGTAGATTTAGTGTTAAGACTTTGGAATCTGTTCCAAGTAATTTAAATTAAGTTCTACGACAACAGAGGCAATATTACCCTTTAGCAGACATAGTCAATTAATTGAATTATATTTAGTTACAAATATTAATTATGTTAAAAAATGCCCTCCAAATCAAACCAAATCAAAAAATGTAAATTATATCAACATAGGGCATCAAAATATTGGTTGTTTAACACATGGCAAAGAGTTAGAGTTGGAACTGTTAATGAATTCAGATAATATTGATATTTTTTGTATTACAGAACATATGCGTAAGCCGTATGAGCTCATGTTCAATTTCAGTAATCACCGGGTTGGTAGTGCATTCTGCAGGGTGACCACAGTACGGGGGGGATCTTTGATTTTATTAAATAAACAACTTAAATTTAAAGAACGGAAAGATATTGTGTCTCTTTCTCTAGAGTGTAAAGTCGAACTGTCGTGCGTGGAAATGGAGCAATTCATAGTAGTATGCGTGTATAAACCTGGAACCTCACCCTTTTGCGAATTTGAGGAACTTATTGACAAAGTTCTATGTAAACTTGGAAAAACTAATAAGTACCTAATAGTATGTGGTGATTTTAATGTCGATTTACTTGTTAATACGCCTATGAGTTATAATATTTTAAATTTATTTAAATCACACAATCTTACAAACTTATTTTTGGAGCCTACTAGATATTGTAATACAATAGCCACTTGCCTGGATAATATATACAGCGATATGTTGCCAGAAAGTAAAAGTATTATAAAAAAGCTAGATTCAGACCATTGTGGGCAAATAGCATCTTTTAAAATCACTAAAGAAAAAGTTATCAAACGTAAAATATTATGTAGACCAATAACTGGTGACCGCTTGGAACGTATGAGGGTTGGACTTTGCAATAAAATTCCATTCTTAGACACTGGCTTAGATCCAAATGTAATGTATAAATTATTTTTTGATTCTTTTTACAACGAGTTCAACTCCATATTCAAGTCTAAGGAGGTCATGATTAGTGATAGTCCTACTTTCAGTGAATGGGCCACTGAGGGTATACACAAAAGTAGACAAAAACTTTATGAACTATACTCAGAAAGACAGCTTAATAGATCAGTTGAATTTCTAGATTATGTTAAAACTTATTCAAAAAAGTTTAAAGCAGATTGTTTAGCAGCTAAATCAAAATATATAAGTGATAAAATTCTCAATAGTGCAGACAAAGTTAAATCTACTTGGAAAATTATAAACGCGGAAAGAGGTCAACAAAAATTAAATGATAATCATTTTAAACTTAATATAAATGGTAAAATAACTACATCAGACTTCGAGGTCGCTAACGAATTTGAAAATTTTTTCTCCCGAATTCCTGTAGATTTGACAAAAACCCTAGGCTCTTCAACCCCCATTGCAGAATCTTTGTTAAAAGCAAACGTTCCTTGTTGTAACGTTATATTTAAATTCAGTAAAGTTAACATAAACACTATCTTAAAAACTTTTAAATCTTTAAATATCAAGAAAACAGCTGACCTCTGGGGCATCTCTGTGTATTTAGTAAATTCTTTTATTGAAATGGTTGCTCCTGAACTAGTAATAATATTTAATAATTGTGTTGATAGTGGTGTGTTCCCTGATTTAATGAAATCTAGTAAATTAATTCCCCTGTTTAAATCGGGTAGTACTTCAGATCCGTCCAATTTCCGTCCCATTTCTGTACTACCTACATTTAGTAAAATTTTTGAAAAAATTATGCTTAATCAAATGCAAAATCACTTTAACGTTAATAAACTATTACATACAAAACAATTCGGTTTCACTCGTGATGGGTCCACCACTGATGCCGGTATTAAATTATTAGAGTGTATATACAGGGCCTGGGATGAGTCATATGATGCTTATGGTGTATTCTGTGACTTATCTAAGGCCTTCGATTGCGTTCAGCACCAGACTTTAATTAAGAAACTTGATCATTACGGAATCCGGGGGACGGCCTTGAATTTCGTCAATTCTTACTTAAGTGATAGGGTCCAGAAAGTAGTGATCAATGGTAAACAGTCACCTGGTTCTCCTGTAGCAATGGGGGTACCGCAGGGTTCAATTTTGGGACCTTTTCTTTTTCTAGTATATATTAATGATCTCCCTCACCTCATAAGAGACGACCACGAGGTAGTTTTGTTTGCTGATGACACTTCTTTAATATTTAAAGTTAAACGTGGACAGCGCGAACTTGACGATGTAAACATTGCCCTCTCTAGGATAGTCCACTGGTTTTGTGCTAATAATTTATTATTAAATGAAAATAAAACTAAATGTGTAAGATTCACCTTACCTAATGTAAGACTTGTTAAAACCAGTGTTAAGGTTAGGGATGATATAATAGAATTGGTCGATGACACTGTCTTTCTGGGCATAACGTTAGACTCCAAATTGCAATGGGGGCCTCATATCGGGAAAATTTCGGCCAGGCTTAGTTCAGCAGCCTATGCTGTCAAAAAGATCCGACAACTTACAGACATTAAAACGGCGCGTCTTGTCTACTTCAGCTACTTCCACAGTATCATGACATATGGCATACTACTGTGGGGTAACGCTGCCGATATTGAATGCATCTTTGTGTTGCAGAAGAGGGCTATCCGGACTATCTATGGAATGGGGTCTCGGGAGTCATTAAGAGATAAGTTTAAGCATATTAACATCCTTACAGTGTATGCACAGTATATTTATGAAATTTTATTGTATACCCACAAGAACAAAAGTAAATTTGTGAAAAATAGTGATAATCATAATCTAAACTTAAGAAATAAGGATAAACTGGCTGTTCCTAAATTTAGGCTTCATAAAGTGAGTAATTCTTTTGCGGGGAACTTTATTCGAATGTACAATACATTGCCAACCGAAATAGCAAATTTATCTGTCAATAAATTTAAAAAACTAATAAAAAGTAAATTGTGCCATAAAGCTTATTATAGTATTAATGATTTCTTAGATGACAAGGCGGCCTGGTTGTAACAACGTAACGAATTGCTCCTTTCTAAATAACTCTGTATTAGATTTAAGATGAAATATTTTGAAAAAAGCCGAGCTGAGTTTCTTGAGGGCTCTTCTCAGTCTCGTTGCATTTTGGAACCCTCGGTAGAGTCACACCAACTTCTGACGAATCTAAATAATTTTCTGAAAATTTCAAAGATAATAAACGTTATTTTATTTTATTTTATATTTTATTTTATAAATGTCTAATGTTGCCCACTCACAGAATTTTGTTTTAACACTACGATTTTGGCATTTTTGTTTGAATGTGTCTGAAAAAGCATCAGATAATGTACTAAATAGACTATTATTATGGACCTCAGGATTATTACCTATATAAACTACAGAATTAAGCTTTTTCTCGAACAAGTTTTTGAATTCTTTAATTCTATTAGAGGTTAGGGGCCTACACATTATTTTCTCATTATATATATTAGTATAGTGAGAAAATAATGTCAAATAGATCAAATAGTAAAAAACAAAGGTCCACAGTGATCTGATGGCAATTTACTAATTACAGACTTGCTTAACCACTCACAATCCGTAAAAAAATTATCAAGGCAGTTGGCTGCCGTTTCCGTGACTCTAGTCGGCTCACAGAAAATATTTTCCATATTGTAACTACCAAATAAATTTAAAAATTGAGTAGTTTTCTTACACTGTTTTAGGATGTTTACATTGAAGTCTCCGCACACAATTAACTTCTTCCTATTATTTAAAGCAACCCCCAGAACCTGGTCCATGACCTTGGTAAATACACTAAAATCACTGTTAGGTGGACTGTATACGCAAACTACTATATACTGTTCAAGCTCGGCACAAGCCACCTCAGCACATCGCGCACATGTGGGCGCATGATGTAGGCTTAGTAATAAACGCACAGAAGACAAAAATAGTTCACATACACTCCTCACATAATAAAACGTTGACTAAACCCGAAATTGTAGCACATAATCACGACTGTATGCACAGGTCTTTGTATAGTGGTTGCAAGTGCCCGACACTAGAGGTTGTGGCACAACATATGTACATCGGACTCATGATTGACACCCGGTTCTGCTGGAGACAGCATATAGATAATGTGTGTAACAAACTAAGATCTATATTAAGCAAGCTCAATGTATTAAAATTCAAATTACCATTTCAAGTACTACGGATGTTATACATGGCTTTGGCAGACTCGGTTGTCGGCTATGGGTTGAGTAGCTATGGTAGGACTTATAAAACATACCTAAATGATATATACAACCTACAATTGCGCTTGCTAAAGGTGATTGTACCAAAGCATATTAAAGAAAAATATACTAACAATGATTGCGAAATATTCAAGTACTGTAATGTTATGAGTGTTTTTGATAAAATTAAATTTAGTATCCTCACTGAAACTAGTGTACCAGAGAGACTGGTTGAGAGGACGAGACCTGAGTACATGAGATCAATTATACACAAAAATAAATACATACTACCTAAAACTCAAAATGTGTATGGAGAAAGAGTTGATGACTACTTGGTTCCTGTGTTTTTAAACGGGCTACCTGACGACCTACAGAATCTTTATAGAAGCACTCATAAATCATTTAAATGTAAACTAAAACTTCACTTTCTTCCAAAATGTCATAATGAGAGAAGATAGAACAATTAACACATATACCAATAACCGTAGTTAACTACATTATCGACAGTTTTCTAATGTATAGTTAAACTAATTTATACATAATTTCTAAAAATAATTTAGTTTATTAATTGCGGCTCCCTATACTCAGATAGACCCTGCGAGGTCTTCGTAGTGTGGGACATTGTAATGTATAGATTGTATTTTACGTATATTGGAAAAATAAATAAAAAAAAAAAAAAAAAATTATTATAGGATCCTCATCCTACAGTCCTCACTGGCAACACGCATATGGGAACGCACATAATATTATTTTGAATACTTTTAGCTTACTTAAGCATTGTATACAGTACATTAATTCTTTCTTACCTACTTTGTTACTCTCACCTACCAGTAATACAATAGTGGTACGACTACTAGTGGTGTAAAAATTAAAGATATTGGAAAGTCTAATTGTAATTTACGGTTGTTTATGCGATAAAATTTTTTTGGCCAGAATATGCCTAAATGTGCAATAAAAGTTTGCAGAAACTACACAGGACGATTAAAAACAACCAGCAAATTCATAATTTTATTAAATAAATATTTAAATAATGTGTAATTTATAATTGTCATTTTTGTTGGTATTTCCAGTTTCGAATTCAAAATTACCCAATTTATATTAGTAGAAAGAGGTGTTGGACAAGTCATTAGAAAATACAGATACATAAAATAAATAATTTAGTAGCGAGTGTATAGTGATGTACCTAGAAAGGATGATACGTTAAGTTTATCCAATAAAAACACACAACAAAAACATTTTTTGTATGTTAAGTAAGAACTTCGTGTCCATTTCGCAATCCAATATGGCTACCAAAAATAAAAAGTATAAAATTAAAAATTAAAAAAAAAGTAAAAAAAAGTTAAAATTAAAAAGTTAAAAATGATAAATTAAACATTAAAAGTTAAAAATAAAAAGTAAAAAGTCAAAACTTAAAAATAATAAGTTAAAAGTCAAAGCTAAATATTAAAAATAAAAAGTTTAAAGGTTTGACGCCAACTTGTTAACTTTTTATTTGTTTTTTTCCCTAAAAATTTCCTAAATAAAATGGGAAAATAGGAAAAGTTTCTTTAGCTGGCACCACTATACATCCACAACACGTCAAACAAGGCGAGTGTATGACAATACGCTCACGCACACTAGCATGCGTAAGCTGAAGTGTTTCTATGGTAGTGATTGCTTGGTGACGCGCTATCTAGTGGGTGCGCATTGTCTTACATAACTTTTCAACTCTTATTATCGGAGGTCCGAAAATGTTTCAGATAAAACACATAAAGTCCGAAAAAAATTTAAAATTATAATGTTCGTTATTCATAAAATAAAATTAAACTAAATATTGAAAAACATATGTAATCATTTAAATTCATAATATCACAAATTAGTTTTTACTAATATTTGTTTTAGTATATTTGTTTATACTAATGATAGAAACTCATAATCATTCGAATAAATAACTATAATATTCATAAATGTGTTTTATTCTAATATTTGTTTTTATAAATTTCTTAAACATAAGTTTTTTCATCCATATTATAATGTCTATATTCCAGTGAAAATCAAATTGCTACCAGAAACGAGATGCTACCAGACAAGTAGGTTATGTTAGAACTGTGACCACAACAACGCGCGAGCCGAGCGAGCGAAGCGAGCGTGCCGCGGCAGCGGCCGGCGAAGCGCCAGATAATTATCTGTTATGAAGTAAGCTATTCTGAACAACGACGTTATGAGTTGAAGTATGTTTGTAGTAACAACATTATTAATTAAAGCAATATGATAATAGAATGTTATGAAGAAAAAAGATCTCAAAAAAAATGTATGGATTTAAACTGGTTCTTGGTAGTAATAGTATTAATAAAAAAATTATAATCACTAACTGTTATGAGTTCCGATGATAGTAATAAAAATGTGTGTAAAAAAAAGTATATAAGTAAATAAGTAACAATAAAATTATGAAGAGTGATGATTATGAACACAAATCGGTAGTAAGTAAAAGAATAGGGTTAAAAAATTTATGTGAGCCAATATGGACCCCCATCTATAGTTCATCTAAAGCCTACAAAACTAAAGATATTATTTTATTCAGCCTGTCCCTCTCACAAATCAACCGAATTTAACAGCCAGTGAAACCTAAATATTGTAATAATGTTGTAGGAACAATGCTACTTTTATCCCAGTAATAATATCTGTGAGAATTGAACAAGAGAAAACTATCCCTCACGGTAGTCGTAGAAGCCGCGGGTATCCGCTAATTTAAAATAGCTAACACAAGAAATATTTTTTTAAGTCATAAAATTTTCAAGAATATTAAACACGCACATAAAAGGGACTTTTCATCAAAAAGTATCATTAGCAAGCGTTAAATAATATCTAATTCCCTTTTTAATAAACTGAGGACTGGTGGGTTACCCTTTGAGATTCTCTTCACAGGATTATATGGGTTAGCAGTTTTATTTTGTGTACTTAGTAAGTACCAACAAATTCTAATGTATGTTTATTTCTCAGACGCATTTGATACATGTTTGCCTTCAACATTAATATGATTTATTGATGGCACTTAAGTGTTGTTTGTATGTATAGTTTGATGCTATAATTTAGAAGTTATATTAAATTCTCCGTGGCGAAAGGTGTGGAAAAAAAACACGTCCAAAATTGATACAAAAACCGACTTCAAATTACCGAAATGCGTTATAATGTAAAAACTTAGGTATGTAGTTTGTTGTTGCCTGAACCTGAGTATTTTTTTAGATTTAAATGAGTAACGTATTTTGTACTCGGTTTATAGGCCTAGGTGATGGGTTGTCATTAATTGACAGACTGTCGGTCGAATATCAAATACCGGTGTTCCTGGATGTAGTAATTCTTGGTGAATTATAATTTTAGGTCTTAGAGATTTGTCATGGGTAGGTTTGGATTTTAGCCATTACACACATAGTTTACATAACTTCGTGTGCACCCTGTAACAGGGGTGCATATTACCTCAAAAATTGGTCAATTAATCACACCTATACAGGGTTCATTGAAACATACCAAAATACCATTTAGCCAAATGACAAATTACAAACCCACTATTACAATCCACTAAAGTAAACCTATAACCGTTGTGTATCCAAACTTAAATTCTGTCCGTCAAGACCAATGTTCTATAACTACGAGTACAATACAAAGTCATCAAATATTATAAAACATACATAGATGTCGTTGAACTAAGTTGTACGTGTAAAAAGTTAAATCCGAAAATATTTAGCAGTGGCAATCTGTCTGTGCTACACTAATATTTTTAACTTATTTTTTATTATTTTCTGCATTTACAAGCGTACTTCAAACATTCGTGCCAATATTTATCTTTTATAACTGTAATACTTGTAAAAGATTTAGTTTATTTTTATTTGCCTTTTTGACTATATACTTTAAAATATGATTTGTTTATCTTTTATCTCAACCCCTAGGAGCGATACATACAAAATCAGATGAAGCGTATCAATTTGGCTAATAGTTACATACTACAGAATTATCCAAATCTCATTCGCTGAATAAGTTTAAACACGTCAAAAAATTACACAATACCCGACTTTAAATGACAGAAATAGGACTAAATAATTGTCAGAATGGGACCAAATTGAAATGGGACCACTTAGTAAGTAGTAACTTTAAATTTGAAAAAACATACAGTCAAATTGAGAACCTCCTCCTTTTTGAAAGTCAGTCGAAAACTTAATAATTTATTTGAACCAGAAGCCAGAAGGCAGATAATTTACTTTTCAATCCAGATAATCAGAATTGTCATTCAACTCAATTATGTTAATTTGTATATTATTAATTTCCATTTTCATCTAACGAGCCTTTTTATTAACTGCTCCTTAAGATACAGGCGTAGCCTAGTTTAAAGGGCAGAGTTCAAAAAAAAAGATAAAAATAAGATAAGTCTTCCTGTCATTCTCAAATTGTTCGTCATTTACAAATTTTGTTTGAAATAATGTTACTACACATTTTAATAATGAAAACTAGGTATTCTTTTTGGTCTGAATAAAATTACTATAAAGTTATTATTATTCTTATTATTCTTTTCGCGACCCAGTTGGGGACGGCTGTCCAGTCTAACTGCGATACGACTGACCTTCGATATATTCCGTTTTATGGAATTTGACCTTCACAACCTATGGGCGAAATGGAAGTTCTCTAGTAATTTTAGTTTCATTTTAAACTGTGAAATCTGAATAATAAATGATTTTAAGTTATAGCTTATGTTAGTAATAATAGAAATAATTTTGGTTTCAGATACAATTAAAATTTGGATTTTGTTAAACAACATGCAAGACTAAGTAAGAGTTCAAAAGGGACTTACAGAAGGTAAGTTTTTTTTCTTACATGAATTTATTTAGGTCCTACCTATGCCTGCTGTACTACCTATACCTATTGCTGCGGCCAATCGATGTCCGCTCGTGTTGCTCCTCAAGTTGCCGTGAATATTTCCCTAGTGGGCACACGTGCCCCTACTCGCTCCCCTAGTATAACTCGTGTGTGATAAGTTGAGATCTGAACGCTTTGATATTGGTTCGAGCGCAAGTCTTATCTTATCACATAGTACTTAACTCGCCGTGAGCATGAGTAGCGAGGCGAATGAGTGTCCACACAATGTTCCTCGCTAATTCCCTCGCTACTCGTCGTGTAGCCGCCCGGTATAGCTTTCGATACTTTTTTGTTCCCAATTCGGTATGGTGTAGGTCCTATACCTAATTTCTGTGTCATTATTATTTAATAAAATAACTTCTCAGACTGCAGAGCTCCTATTTAGGTATGTAACATCTGTGGTTATGCCTTTTCTAAAGTGTCTGGTAACGACAATAGGCTTGCCCCATATTACGTGGGACCAACAAAATTACTGACAAAGTGTGGGTGTGCACCTCTGGCTACCCCTTTGGGGATATAGGCGTGATGTCAGCCTGTCTGTTACAGTAAGAAAATGAAATGCAAATAAATATATTAACACTAAAGACCCCGATTTGTCAACTTTGTATGGGACATCGCCATGAATAGATGTTTTGATTTCTCTTCTGTCAGCTCCAACCATGAACGAAAAATTTGCAAATGAAACTCAACTTTATTTGTAATAACTTTTGGTATAATTTGATAAGACAAACGTTGTGTGTAGTAGATTCTCGATTTATGACATACATGCTTGTTGACAAGATAATATTGACATGCAATTATCGTCATAAATATGACGGCTACAATTTTATGATGTGTCTATAAGCTGCATTCTATTGTGTTTGGAGATTATTAGAAATTATTATACATACGTAGCTACATACTCACAATCACGCCTGCTTCCTATGAAGGGTACGCAGAGGCATATTATACGCCCACGTTTCGCCAGTAATTTGCTAATTTGCTAATCACGCTTTATAGAGGGTGACCCTATTGCCGCTATAAGAGAACATTTAGGTATGTTTGGCAAAGCCTCGTCCGTTAATCAGCAGCGGCATCACTTACAGGTTAGGTAACCTTAGGACCCTAAGATCTTGGTGAGAACACTATGCACTCAGAAAACATATAATACATTCAATTTTAAAAGTGTTTAACATAGTCCGAGACGCCCAGGACTTTAATTGGCTGTGCCACAGCGGCTGGCACGTAAGATTTTGTTGCCTTTCATCAACATTTCATCGCAAGGCAACGGGTTTCAAATTTAGTTTTCAAAATAAAATTATAATATAGCTGCTTATTTTATTAAATTAGTTCGACATAACGCACTTTCTAGAGTTCCTGGTGACGGCAATATGCTTCCCCCTATTACGTGGGACTAAAAATACTGGCAAATTATGGGTGAGTAATGCGCCTCTGCCTACCCCTTCGGGATATAGGCGTAATATGTGTGTATGTGTTTTAAATAGTTTTCAATCTTTTTAGGCATCTTTTTTTATTACCTAAATGTATGTTGATAGGGTCCATAAAGCTTTGGTTTTCAGGGTAGTGGTGCCGTTAAACAGCAGCCGTGTGGATTGACGTCTTGACGCATTGACGAAAATTTTAAAACTGAGGATCTAAAAACAAAGACAATTTTAACTACTTACTTTATATTATTATAAGACTTAATCCGCTTACATCTCAAAATAATTACCGTACGTACCTTGGACCCTAATTAATTAAACAAAGGGTGTGATTAAAAGGTAATGGTCCTGTGAGAGGTTACCCACGAGCTAGTTTAGTCAGGGACTTTTACAATAGACGATTAAGGAAAATAGTCTTTAACATATTTTATTGCATGCACATTGATTTGAAGGGTGCAAAGGGGTCCTGGTAGTCATTCGTGGGACCCACCTTTAATTGAAGCGGGTATGTAATGTATCTCTGCCTGTTTCCTCGGGGATATATTCGTAATTATTTATGTACGTACAACTCTACAACTAAAACTGACTGACTAAAAGCCAAACGCTGAAACGTCTCTCAAATATTCAGATACTTTCTCAAAAGTAATGTGTTTGAAAAAATTAAGTTTAAGGGCTGCTCAAACATTTAAGCAGCTCCTAAAAATTTGAGTGACGTTTCAGTATTCGGTCGTCAATAGCATAAATCAAGGTTTAATTCAAGTAAAACAGACGGAACCTCTAACAAAGTGGAGGTCGTCCGGTAGTAGGTACGAGTATGATTAGAACCACCACAATTTGTGCAATTCGTGAATGTCCGTACATCCGGTTGTCTGGAAGAGATCGCTTTTAGCGATTAGGCCGCCATTTGTACTTTTCTTAAGTGATATCTCCTTTTTGTATGTTCTCCATGTTGTGTACCATCAAGTGAATTTGAATTGAATTGATTTGTAAAAACAGTGTCATAATAATTACGGCCTACTAACTTACGGTTAATTACTTTTCGCTATTTATTTCATGTAACAGCTAATATATATGTAATAATTATATACCATAGCTAATCAGATATCGTAATGCACCGAACAGCAAAGTAATAAAACACAACAGTATTAAATCTGTATCGTGTCGTACTCGTCGCGTTCGATATTAACGGCTCGTATCGTGGTGTAGCTTGGGGACGTACTAAGTAGTCTAAGTACTATGTTTGAAGCGATTATTATGCGATTATGTTTAAGCTAAGGAACGGTTAGACTTACCTGGCTTACAAATTTAGTCCTCGAATGAAGATTTCGGCTTACGTGACGTAAGATGTTGGTTTACAGTTTGGCAGTTAGATGGACGTCTTATGGTAAAACCGGGAACATGGTACATTGATACCATTAACTTGTACGTAAATCTTTACTTTATCAACTTATTTGTCATCATTTTAGCCATCAACAATGTTATCATATTATTATAGTGGTAACATTTTCGAATTAGTTGAACTATTCGGTGCCTTCTGGCGAAGGCGTTAGTCGTGATTTCGATCTCCAGCCACTACAGTATTTAGTTTCTGGCGTTATAGGCTTGTCCTCTATTAGGTGAGACTAACAAAATGGCAAAATGAGAGTGTATAATGCACCTCTGCCTACCCACTCAGAGATAAAGGCGTGATTATTATGTCATGTCAAGTAGTAAGTACAATACAAATCATTGGTTGAATTACAGGCATAACTTGTTGCGTAAAATCAATATTCTGGCTTCTTTGAGTTGTAACTGCTTCGGTGGCGTGGTCGGAAGTACATCGGCTTTCGACTCCGGAGTCCTGGGTTCGATACCCGAGTCTAATCAAATATTTGTTTGATTTACAAATGTTTATCAGTTGTCTAGATCCCATAGCACAAGCTTATAGCTTAGTTTGGGCTAGATGACATGTGAAAAATATAAAAATATTTGTCATTATTTATCATTATTTATGTTACCTTAATAATGCAACCTTAATAATGATACCATTCGAATTTTCTCAACAACAAAAAAAAATTAGGAAAAAATAATTGACAATTACAAAACGCCAAGTCAATTTTCTGGTCAGCGAACACAACTGCAACTATCTGGTTTTATAATTTGATATTATTGTTATTTCTTAATGTCCACCATCTTGTAATTAAAGTTGATTGCTGTGGAGGTAAAGAATTTGTGGTTTAATTTCTGTTTAGCAATATAAATTACTGGTTAATTTCCACTGTTCTACCCACTTGGAATAGCTTTCTCTTTCCAAAATCCTACGGGAACACATTACGCTTTACAAAAGTAGCTTTACATTACTTCTGACAGTTTCTTTTGTTTTTTTTTGCCAAAGTTTCTTCCGCCATCAGATGAACCAGATGACGATGGGCCCCGGAGACTTTGATACCCTTAGTACGCTAAACATAGAATACCGTTACAGTTTTGAAGGTTATCGGTATAGTTGAGCTTGCCAATCATAATACTTTCAACCAGTCAATTATTCATGATAGCTATAACAGAACCATATTGTCCAAGATTCAGGTCTCACGACCTCATAAAAAGAGACCTGCATATTATATTCTATTGTCACGTCCGGGTCTTTGTACCTTATAATTGTTGATCGTAATCATTACTGTTCACTGATGTTTAAACCTTATATGGGTTTGAGTTCAAAGTTGATGTAAAGGCTTTTTTTCTCGAAGAATAGAGTGGCTTCATCATTATTTTTAATCAAAACACTTTTTACTGTAACATGTTGTGTGCGGTAAAGAAGAGTTATTACTCTTCTCCTAAGCCTATTGGCTTGTGATATCTCTACGCATGTTAAAACAGAATGAGTGATATCACACGTATTATGTATACATCGTGAAAGTAACACCGTCTACAAAAAAATAAAATTCTGGACTCAGTTTCGATAACGGAACCAACTTGGAAGTATTGTTTTGAAAAACAAACACTTTTTTTATCTAGTATTTTTTTTATTGATCTAGTCTCACTGCCTTAAAAAATCTTCCTAGTGCTATCCAGAGGCGCTCGGTTATAGACATAGATAGCAGGGGCCTCGGGCCGCTGAATTAAAAGAAAGAAACTAGAAATTTACGAACCGACTTTAAAAAATATATTACTAATATGTAGTTACATTATCCCTCAGTGCTAAAGGCTACTTTTTATCCGAGTAATGTTTTCTCGTGGGAATTGCAAACGAGGTAACCAGACCACGTGGGTGGAGCCGCGGTAATCAGCTAGTTTTAAAAGTTGTTCATAAGTTCAGTACCTAACTAAGTGTAAGTAGTTTAATTTATTACTAGGTAGCTGATACTCGCTGGTTCCGCCTGCGTAAAACACACGCTAACTTTCGCTTTTCTCTAGACTCTCGCTTTTTATAATCTTCAACATACTTTTAAAAGGGAATTAAAGAAAATTACCTGAAGACGTATGAATCAGACTGTTACCACGGCCGTTGCAACCTGATCGAAACGTTAGGTAATTAAAGGTATGTAGGTTCTACATAATAATATTACCATACCATACCAATATTACCAGGTTTCGTGTTATTAACCGTTACAAACTCCTTATCTATTCAACTCTAAAACACTAATGTTTAAAAGATATTAAACCTTATTAAATATAGAGATAGACATCATAAAACACAAAAACCGAAACGTCATCGGCAGGACTCGAACCCACGGCCTTTCCTCACACCACTAAGCTACTATCACCGACATCATCTAATCTTTGCTTCCTATTTTATATAATTTCTAGATCGCGCTTTTAACGTTAACGTTCTTTCTTTTAAATTGCCCGTTGATATTTTAAAATGTAAGCCATTAAAATGGCGATATTAAAATATCGGCATCCTATCGAGGGGTCTTTATTGGCGAAATACGAAATTCTCTAAGAGCGCTTCCATATAATATCTTTATAAGAAGATTGTGAAGCTATTTTAAGTCTTTTAGCAGGTAACTTTGGTTAAATACATTTCAAGTGCTTTTGGCTATAATTATTAATTAATACCGATTATTTTAATACTTGCGACATTGTCTGTAGACTTAAGACTGTCTTGGTCTTCGTCTAGCACTAGTACCCCTAGTCTTGATATTGATTCAGGGTATATCTGCACAGCTAACCTTTGATTTAGAACCTGAATTATTCGACTATTAAAATTAGTTTTTGTACCTTCCATATTTCCATTAGCTACACATCGGTTTAAATAATACGTATTTAAGCCAGTACCGAAGTAACCTATTATGTCGAAAATTTCTATAATTTAGTTGACAATTTGTGAGGTCACCAAGGTTCGTTGAAGTACTTACTTCAGCTCTCACAAATATTAGTATCGGAAGTTATACTTCCTCCCAATAACCTGTTTGTGATACCAGATAAGAAAACTGTCAACATTGCTAAAGACAAACAATTTCACATCAACAGTTTAATTTACTACCAAATTTCATATTCCATATTCATATTTTGCTATCCGTGGTAAAGGAAGGTATAAAAAAGAAAATAAGTTTATGACAGATATGGCGATTATAAGCATATAAGATAACCAATAATATACCCAAGGAGAAAGTAAAAGTAAAAAACCGTATGTTTATTAATGGACGGCAATCCAGTTATCAATATAGAGGTAATGTAATGATGAATGGTAATGAGACTTCGATGCTTTGGTGCTAACTGATTCGGTAGCGTGGTCGGGTAGTGTATTGACTTTCGACTCCGCAGTCTCTGGTTCGATTTCTGGGTCGAATCGAATATTTGTGTCATCCACAAATGTTTGTTTCGCAGTTTGGATGTTTTCTATGTATAATATGTATGTATGTATTTAGAAATATATTAGTATGTTCATTAGTTGTCTAGATCCCATAGCACAAGCTTATAGCTTAGTTTGGGCTAGACGACGTTGTGAGAGAATATCCAAAAATATTTACTTATTTATTTATATTTAGTAAAAATTTTAGGATGTGGAAATTAAAAAGGATTCTAATTAAGAACTAACTAAGAAACAAACCTTTAGGCCAGTAATAACTGTAAAACTAAGTAGTAAAGCTGTAAAAACACATCTAAATTGAAGTAAAAAAGAGTTTACAAGTAGACACTCTACTCAGGAAGAACTAAAAAGAGATAATACAAAACGTTAAAGTACTAACTATATCTGCACTGTTGAGTTTTCAAAGATCAAATTCAAAACAATAACGTTTCTAGACAGAACTCAACTACCGCAGATTTTAAATAAACAGAAGAATGGTTAAGACAGTACGGACATTGTCCAGTGTACGATAGCCAGTATACGCTTCAAGAAACAGTATAATCAAAAGCACATTTCAAAGTTTCATCTTTAGAAAGATACCAGAGAGATTCAACGTACAAAGTGAAGAGTAATGACGAACTTTATCTGGTGTAGTTTAGTTACTCAATATCAGTTAGAGTTCACAGTACATTACCTATATAAAGTTTAACTGGTAATATTCCGTTGAAAACTAGACTGTTCTAGTTGCGGACTCATTATGTATGCATGAATGGTAGTCTGTGAAGAACACGAGTATCGATTGAGTACATTGATTAGAATTAGACTCACTAGAATAATTAAATATTTTGATAGAATTGATTAACTAGTGGTCGCCCTATGCGCTCAGGTACCTACACAATGGGCGTATTCACATTGCACGATAACGACACACAATATCGTCTATAATATCGTGACGATATCGTAGCAGCATTAATTTTAAGGTAAGAATTAAAATGTACAAAATATACATGATTATATACTAAAAATATTTTATTATTTTACAAAATATCGTTTAAAAAATCCTCCGCGTCATTGCCGACTGGGAAGGTTCCCAGAATGCTGGCTGTGTTGCCACGTTGGATGGCGACACTTATTCTTTGGGCCAGAAAAGCCAGCCTTCTGGTCCTGAGAAGCATCGATTAGGCGTTTAGCAATGTCTCCATAAAGGCGGCGAGCACTCGGACCCCATGACCCCAGTGTCTCAACCCCAAACTGCTCAAATATGTAATCACCTGCTAGGTTAGCATATTTACGCCGTTTGAGGTCTTCAGCTGATGCAGCAGCAGCGCCAGCACATCCGGATGTGCTTGGAAGGTGTGAAAGTGCTAAGGTGTCAACGCATGTAGCGTCCCACACCAAAGGCCTTCCCATCTTCCACGGTAGCAACGACATGCTGTCCGGTCTCTTTCCATCGCTTCGTGCTAAACCATTTGGTTCACGTACGGCCGGAAGACCTGCGGTGGAAAGAGCCCTACGAATTATCTCATTTAGAATAGCGTGCCGAGGTATACGACCTTCGCTTCTGCTACAAGAAAGACCGTGGTGTCCCAGATTATCGACGGCTACTCCCCAGGTGCAATGATGCGAGGATACACAAGGTAAGAATGTAAATTATCGTGACGATATCGTGCAATGTGAAAACGCCCAATGTCTAAAATATTAAATGGTCCATAGTGGCAATTTCGTCTAAAGTGTCATTATGTCCATAATTTCATTACGTCTATAGTATTATTAAGTCCATAGTATGTAGACCTCGCGAACATTAAAATATTTTTTTTGGAATTTTCCCCCCATCCAAAAATTTATAGAAATACTACTGAAGAAAGTTTTTTCTTCAGTTCAAATTCAATTGTAAGAAAATCAATTGAAAAGTGTGGCTAATAGGTACTCTACACTAACGTTTCAATTTGTAATTTTGATGTAAAATTCATAAGAGAGATAATAACTCAAGTTAAATGTTAGGTTGATGAATTTTCGATTTTGATATTGTATAGGTAGTATAAATTTATTTTGTCATTTGGTCGATAATTACCTTATTATTATTTAGTTATTATGAAGGTAGTACAACCACGGAGAAGATTCATACATCTCTATTTTATTTGTCATGAGTTATATTTTTATGTTTCATTAATGTAGTACCACTACACTGTATCTAGAGTTACAGTGTTTTGAATTAACAACCCTTTTTAGATTGTTTTAAGCCAGTTTCATCATCGGACCACGTTCCCACCTTTCTTTACTTTGTATGAAAAGTTCTGAGATATTACAACGCAAATATACCCTATTTCCTTCAAGGTCAAATAATATCAAAACAAATACCGTGTATTGCCAAAATAATTGTCGCGCATTTGCAAGCGTATTTTCGTATTTTATTGTACTCGCGCTTTGTCAAAACAAGTCAACCAAATAATCTTCGCGCTTTGCAGGATACAGTATTTTGACACAACAAAGTAGTAATCTTCAATAAAGTTATCTTTAATTTTTTTTTCGAAATCCTTATTTCATAGTTACAGTATATTGGATTCACACTGTAGTATAAAGACTACCTATATTGTTTTAGTATATTGTTTGATAAGGTTTCTAAGCACCAAAAGTATTAATTCTTTATCGCGAACTACTATCATATTCATTGAATCATTCACCTTTAACACAAATGTAGCAATGTTTTGAACTTTCACATTTGGCCGTGTAATGTCAATCTAAAAAAAAAGTAACCACAAAAGCATTTAATATTGAAATAACTGATTCGAAACTCTGTTTAATTAAATTCTTGAGTAGGCACGTTTGATTAAGGTTACCCCACGTGACCCATATTTAGTTCGATTCGTGATTTTACTACTTAGATTTGTACTGCTATAGTTGTATTATAATGTCTTTGGCTATAGTGCAAAAGATTTCGTCGTCACTGCAAAAAAAACAATGTAATTCTAGTTGTGGTTTAATACTTTTAATTCAGTTTATTTTCATTTAGTTAGTATCCAGCAGGGTTCGAGCTTATTGTCGCCACTCGGTTCCATATTATCATTATTAAAACCTAATTGTTCTAACCTAATGTCTCTAATGACACACCTCCGTCGTCGCTGCACTGGGTCTCAGGGCATCTTACACTACGTTGACCAACTCGTGGTCTCCAATTGATAGAATCTCAACTTTTAATTAAAGCTTACAGGAAAAGTGTTTTATCCCCCGAAGAAGCCTTGTTGAACTCCTGTTGCCTAGTTAAATTTTTAAAATGGTAAGGTTTGAAAGAATCTTCCACTAACACACTATTGAACTGTGCCTTTCCTCAATTTTACAAGTAACGACAGTTTGAGGTACTCAAGAAGTTTGATATTTTACAGGATTGACAACGCGTTTGTAACTCCTCTGGCGTTACAAATTTGGTCTTTAGGAAACGGTAAAAAATACAAGGGTGGATTGAAAAGTAGTTGGCCTAACACTGATCCATTTAGTTCTAAAAATCAAATGTAGCCACATTATTTAGTTCAGTTCAGACCTGTTAATTGTGTGAAGTTTGAAACGTGTGCGATAATTAGTTTTAATTTTATAAATTTATTAATAAAGCAATCTGACATCATTTCCGCAAATGGAGCAAATCGGGGAGCGTGCCGTCATTAAGTACCTCCATAAGAAGGGGCTGTCATCAAAAGCCATCCATGATGATATGGTCAGTACATTAAGGGATTGCGCTCTTTCATATTCATCCGTCAAAAAATGGATAGCAGAATTCAAGCGTGGTAGAGAGAGTGTGAAAGACGAACCCCACTCTGGAAGGCCTTCGACGTCCACTACTGACGAAAATGTAAAAAAAATACTCGACTTAATTATGGGAGACCGCAGATTGAAAATTAGAGAGATAGTCGAGATTATAGGCATCTCTTATGAACGTACTCAAAACATAATAGTCAACGTGTTGGGTTTCCACAAGGTGTCTGCGAGGTGGGTTCCGCGACTGCTTTCAGTTGAGCAAAAAAGGATGCGATTGACTATTGCACGCGACTGTTTGGAGTTATTTGAAGCTGATGAATGTGATTTTTTGAATCGTTTTGTTACTATGGACGAAACATGGGTTCATTACTGTACACCGTAAACAAAACAACAATCAAAACAGTGGAAAAGACCTGTTTCACCACCCCCCAAAAAGGCTAAGTCGATTTTGTCGGCAAGTAAGGTGATGGCTTCAGTATTCTGGGACTCGAAGGGTGTGATCATGGTTGATTATCTTGAAAGGAGTCGTACAATAAACTCTGATTATTACTGCACCTTACTACGTCGTTTACCAGAGGAAATAAAAGAAAAACGTCTAGGAATGATCATAAGAAAAGTCCTGTTTCATCAAGATAACGCTCGTGTTCACACGTCTGTCCAATCAATGGCAGAAATTCACAACTGTGGCTTTGAACTGTTACCGCATCCACCTTATTCACCTGATCTGGCACCGTCAGACTTTTTTCTGTTCCCTAACCTAAAAAAAGCCCTTGGGAGGTCAAAGATTTTTGACAAATGACAAGGTCAAAGCAGCAACAAAGAGAGCGGATGCCCAGCGCGTCGCGCGGCTTGGTCAGGAGCTCACTTCCCATCCCACGGGCAGCCGTGGATTCTGGCAACTGGCCAAAGCCGTGCAATCTAACTTTTGTCAGCCCTCGCTGCCACCGCTGCGTTACCCAGATGGAACACCGGCTCACAAAGCCCAAGAGAAAGCGGATATGCTCGCAGACCTCTTTGCGGCTAATTCCCGGGTCGACGACCGTGGCCTGCAGCCCCCCGCCATCGCCAACTGTGGCCACACAATGCCTGATATTGTTATCAGGCAATGTGATGTACGGGCAATGCTGCGGTCACTCGACACGCGGAAAGCCAGTGGCCCTGACGGCATTCCGGCGGTGGTGCTACGAAAATGTGCAGCTGAGTTGTCTCTTCAGGGCTCGTGCCGGAGGTCTGGAAGGAGGCGAACGTACAACCGATCCCCAAGAAAGGGGATCGATCCGATCCAGGCAACTATCGACCCATAGCTGTCACCTCAGTCATTTGCAAGGTGCTTGAGCTCCTTATAAATAAGCAGCTCATGCAATACCTAGAGGATCACTCGCTAATCAATGATCGACAATACGGCTTCAGGCCAAAACGATCAACGGGTGATCTTCTGGCATTCGTAACGCATGTCTGGGGTGGGGCTATGGAAAGGCACGGCGAGTCCTTGGCTATTAGCCTGGACATCGCCAAAGCCTTCGATAGGGTCTGGCATGCTTTGCTCCTTTCCAAGCTTCCGGCATATGGTCTACCTCCTCAACTGTGCAGCTGGATTGCCAGCTTTTTAAACGAGCGCCGAGTGCGGGTCCTCTGCGATGGCCAGGCTTCTCGCTTTTTGTAAGTGAATGCCGGGGTACCGCAGGGTCCGTACTATCACCAACTCTCTTTCTTCTGCATATCAATGATATGCTATCCCTCGGGAACATTCATTGCTATGCAGATGACAGCACACTGCACGGGAGTTTCTCGTTTCGTCCGACGGCGGGGCGATCTGAGATTGAGGAGGGGAGACGACGACTCGTGGCTGATCTCGACCGTAACCTCGATAGTATCTCTCAATGGGGTACCGAGAACCTGGTCGAGTTCAATGCCCGCAAAACACAGGCGTGTGCATTTACTGCGAAGAAATCCCCTTTCCTTCCCCTACCCTCTCTTCAGAATGCATTATTACCAATGAAGGACAACCTTGATATCCTTGGCATAGACGTTCGTCGAGAGCTCAATAATAAAAACTACATCGAAAGATGTATAGGGCTAGCTTCGCGGAAACTAGGAATACTGAATAAGGTAAAGAGATTCTTTACACCGGACCAGAGGTGTCTGCTGCACAAGACGCAGAATAGACCCTGCGTCGAATACTGCTCTCACCTCTGGGACGGCTCCGCGAAGTATCTGCTGGACGCTCTCGACGCTATGCAGCGACGGGCTATCCGTATTATAGATTGTCCGGAGGTAACGGGAAGCCTTGAGCCGCTAGTTCAGCGCCGAACAATAGCTTCCTTGGCCGCATTCTACCGTATTTACCACGGCGATTGTTCTGAAGAGCTCTTCAATCTGATCCCACCCTCTTCCTTCCGATCCCCAACGACTCGTGCCGGGCAGAGATGCCATTCCCACACAGTGGATAGCATGTTCGCGAGAACCGAACGTTTTAAACGTTCGTTTCTCTGCCGAACGATAGTGGCCTGGAACGCCCTGCCTGTGCACGTGTTTCCTCCCACATATAATCCTGGGTTCTTTAAGCGGAGCGTGAAGAGGCACATCAGTAGGTCGTCAAGTTGAGGGCCACTCTCTATAGTATTACGTGCTGTGAGAGTTGCCCATAATCGCTAGACGTCGTCACGACTTACTACCAGGCGGGCGGCGTCAATTTGGCGAACCAAACATAAAAAAAAAAAAAAAAAAAAAACAGTTGACTCTAAGGAAGAATCATTTTTTTCAACGGGCTTAATGCTTGGAAGGGAGAATGGCAAAAGTGCCTTGAACTTGATGGTGCTTACATTGAAAAATAAAAATATATTTCATTTATTATGTATTTATTTTCTTGGTTAGGCCGATTACTTTTCAATCCACGCTCGTACCACATAAAAAATTGTCATGCATCGATAGTTCGAAAGAACACTGACCTGAATATTGTAAGTTATACCGAGTTACAAACAGTTTTCAGGTAGCCAGCCGCAACAACTACCTATAATCCGTTTACTGTAAACGTGAACAACTTCGCTAATGATTCCGAACACGCGTACAATTTCCAATCAACAACTTCCATATGCAAATAATTTGGCCTCCACTGGATCCAACGTTATCCCATTAAGATACCGTTTTTGGACCAACATCAGAGTTTCTAATTGCTCGGCGTGTATTAACGATTTGTAAGGATGGACTTTATAGGCTCAACCTTTGTTATTTCAGTAGTTTGGTATTTAGATTGAAAGTTTTTTTAGTAACACTAGATAGGTCGTTGTACAAATAAATAAAATTGATGACTGTTTGTAGCTTATAAAATAACTTAAAAAAATTTTTTTGGCTGTCTGCTTGTTTTAAATAATTTTAAAAACGACTAAACCGATTATAGCAGTACTGTTCCTTGCAGATAGCAGATCTACAATATTGGATAGAAACCTGGCGAAAATCCATGACAAAGTAATGGTTAGCAGT